>VWZO01022441.1:633657-713657 GCA_013396975.1 Bucco capensis | reverse complement strand
TCAGGTTCCCTTCCCCCCCCGCCCCCCCCTTAGGGGTCTGTATATGTTGTCAGTTTGACAAATACTGCATGTTGCAGCATCTCTTTACTTTATTAAAGCACGTACCGCTGTGATACTGTCTCTTGCTGTTCCTAGTGTAAAGAAAGGAATACTTTTTTCTTTTTCTTTTTCTTTTTTTGTTTGTTTGTTTGTTTGTTTTCTGTAAAGCCTTCCAGTTGTTCTGTTGTCTTCTTGTGATGGCATCGTTTGTTGCCTATATTTTGCCCAGTGCCTTCTGAAGGGGAATTTTGGTACTGAAAAAAAATACATGAATACATCATGTAACTAAAGAAAAAAATGAATCCCTTTTCTAAGAGAGACAAAAAGGAATAATAAAGCTCCATTTTAATCCTGGGGCAGGAGAAATGAAGGTTGCATTGTCTGAGGGAAGGCTGGAAAAGCACCAGCAGTATCCCCAAATAGTGTTCCCCTTCACTGGGCTGGTACCCCTTGGTTGTCTCAAGGCAGATGCTTGTGCCGGAGCCAGAGCTACACAGATGCAGGTGCTGCTGGAGGGACCCCCAGAACAACATGAGGGAGGCAGGGTCCAGCCTTGGCATGGTGAGCTTGAGGTGAAGAGGATGGACACAGTGACTGTCCTCAGGAATGCTGGTGTACACAGGGAGCGCTTTACCGCTGACTTGACAACATGACTGTTGTTCCCATGCCATGAAACGTCCATACACAGTCCGGTCTCTCCCTCCTTCTCACTATTTTTGTTGCTGGTCTCACTATTTTTGTTGCTGGTTGTTCGCACTGCAGTTGGTACATTGTCTAGAGAACTCGGGTGAGCTGCTCTGCCTGGGGTTGAGCATAGCCTGGCTGTCTTTTGGAGTGGGCGCTCAACCCTGTGTCTGTCCTATGGTGGTCGTCGTTCCACTACCTTTCTCTATACTATGTTCTACATATGAAGTAATCATATATATACAGGCATCTGTATATAGATCTATACATGGGAATCTCTAGGTAGCTTTGGGCTCCATGCACTTCTGCAAGGTGGAGAGCATACAATGATTTATTTTTGTTTTTAAATGTGCAGTGATGCATTTGATTTACAGGTTTCGGAGAGCTAAATTTTACAAGTTTTGGAGAGCTAAATGAGCCCTCTGGGGACTACATTGCCCTACAACCGCACATACAGGGCTGGGTCAGTGGTTTGGAAGAGCTTCAGGAGAAGCAGCTCTGGCTGTAGGAAAAGTTGTCTGAGCACTGGCTGGCTGGTGAGAGTGTAGCTTGCGAACAGCAATGCACTTTCACCTCAACACCAAGGTGCTAATGTGATGTTTTTCTGCCAGTGGTGATGAGTTCCTGGTGTGATGAAGCCATTGAAGCGTTTTGGGGTGGGATGTGGATGTTGAAGTCCACATTGGGTGCTCTTGAACTGCTTTGGCATCCTGCGCATGGGTGACCCGTGCTCCCTAGAAATTTCTCTGCTTTCCTTGGTGCAAAAAGATGTCTTTATAAAGAAGAGCGGTGTTTGAGTAACAGTGTCTCCATCATTCCAATCTCTAACCCCATCAACTTTTGAGGAGGAATGTGTTTTTATGGCACAGACGCCTTTGCTGTTAGTGTTTAATCTCCTGCAAATTGAATGATTAATGTAATGAAGGCACTGAAGCAGTATCCAGAATTTACACTACAGATGTTTCATATTTATGTTTCCAAGGGCTGAGATAAATACAGGAATAAGTGATAGCATGTCTTTGCTTGACATTCAGGAGGCTTTGGCATATCTTATGAAATACAATTTTGGGGCTTATCTAAGTGCAGAGTTTGTACAAAGTAGATAAGAGATACTAGCCACTCTTTTAGCTCCCTCCCTCTCTTTTTTTCCTCCTATAAAGATTGAAAACCATTTTTGGTAGATGCTTGAGCAAATTGTAGTATTGACTTGGAGAGCGATATTGTCCAGAGGGCTCTTTGCTGGAGTTGCTGGAGAGCTGCTGCTCTTTCAGTCCAGTTTCAAACTAGCCACAGGGATCCAGGCACAGGGTCTCCTCTCTGCCATGGGGCAGGAGGTGCAGGGGACTCCCTGGGTTTCATGCCCTTTGGTGAGACATACAGTTTGCAGCACTGTTGTGCTGGTATGGCTCGTGGCTGGGGTGGCTGCAACGCTCTTGGCTCCCTTGAAAGTCTCAGCCTGAAACATGGTGGGCTCAGACATCAGCAGCAATGAGCCCTCCCCAAGGGGAAACCAGGCATGCACTCTTGACTTTGGAGGAGCTACTCCAGTTTACAGTTGATGAAGATCTGGCCTAGGAGCTGCTTATATAGTCTTGATGGCAGCTTGGGCATGGCTCTTCAACCACTCCCTTAAGTATTAATGAAACAATTTCCATAGAAACTGGATCCCCAGTTGGGATGTGGAGGTGAATTTTGAGGAGTGTGCTGACGATGCACCGTCCTCACCACCTCTCCGCTTGCAGGGCAGCCCTTAGCCTGCTGTCTGGGGTAGCGCAGGGCTTGGTGATCAGCCTCAAGCAGGGGCTTGCAGCCCGTTGTTCTCTGTGTGAGCAGAGGTGGGGATGTTTGCTGTCCTGGTGCTCCATCTCACCCTACCAGAGTCAGTGGCAAGCCACCTGCATGCTTCACTGGGGCTTTGCAGCTCAAGCTTTGCTGCTGCAGTGTGTTGCACGCTGTACGATATCTAATGTGTGACGAGTTGGGGAAAGTCCTCCATGAACTACCCGCCGCGTGGCTAATTAACAGTATCAATGGCTTTAAGAGGGCCTTCAGCACCCTAGGTGCTGGAGGAAGTCCCTGAGGTTTTGGGAAAGAACAGGAGGAGATTTTCAGACAGGCTGGCTTGGTTCTTGCCCAAAAAGAGCTCCTAGCACAGGTTTCTTAGTAAAGCCCAGAGGCTTCTCCTCCTACGTGATCCCTGTGGTTCTTGTGTGGTGCTGAGTGATGCTGGACACGAGAGCATAGCCTGAGAGAAGAAAGGGCTCCATCCTGCTGTTTCCCTTTGCAACAGCTGGGTGTCTTAGTTATTAAAGAATAGGAAAGAAAGACCAAAGAAAGTAAAGTAAGAGAATAACTCGCAGTGTGGGCCATGTCACACCTGTTCTCTCCTCTGTCCCCATGCTCTCTGTAGGTTCGGCGTACCCCCCCAGCTGGCGCAGCACCCAGGGAGCCCCGGATGTCTGGCAGTTTTCGGATGGAAGTTCAAGAGCACTTAAATTCTGAAAGGAGATGAAGCTGGGGCGAGTGGCCGGTGGCATCTCGGCGTCTGGAGGTGGCCTCTGTCCTGCTGGCTCACTGCATCCCTGGGAGAGCCTGAGAAGTCACCCGCCGAAGGCAGTGCTCCCCGGGCTCCTGCCTGCAAGACTATCGTATTTATATTTTGTAATAGAGTACAACACTTCTTTGGGGTTGGTTTTTTTTTTTTTGTTCATTTGTTTCTTTTTTTATTTTCTAAAAACAAACAAAAAAAGCAAACCCACCCACCAAGGCCAAGGGCTTATTGATGGCTTTGACTGGCTCCTTTCCCCACAAAAAACGCTGTCTTGCTCTCATGGACAGCGTGGCCCATTGGTTATCTCCATGTCATGCCATTTCTTGGAAGGTGAATCTGATGTGATGCATTAAAAATAAAGTGTAGGTCTATGGGTAGGTGGGAAATTACCATAATAAATGTTGGAGCTCTAGGTTTTGTTTGCTCTGTCTTTAATTTTTAATGCTAACAAGGGCCAGGCGGCTGGTATGACTTTGTGTTACCATTTTGGCTGTGGGAAACCAAGTGCTGAGAAAGCTGGGGCTTGTGTCTGCGTGAAGGGCTGCAGAGCTTCATGGAGAACATTTTCTGCAGAGCTAGACCAGGTGTTGAGCTTATAGCTGCAGCACCCCAAGTCATGGCAAATTCCGTTTGGTATGTGGTGACGCTGAAATGAGGTTCTCCCATTCTCCTCCATCGCCTGCCTCCTCTTCATGAATGTTGGCTGTTGTATCACTGTTGAACTACATACTTTTGGGGCTGGTGAGATCCATAACATTCCTTAGTGTCCATCCAAGGAGAAGCGAGGCCAGCCAGCAGGTTTTGGAAGGTCTTGCTCTGGAGATGCTGTCAGTACTAGGGGATGCAGAGCACTGCCCTGAGCCAGGGTATCAGCAGGAGCTGCTCTCAGTTTGGGGTCTCAGCGTCTCCCACTGAACCCAACAGTCCTTGCACAGCTTTTCCCCCTTGCCAGTGACACTCCTCCCTTGCTTGGAGCCGAGCACCCACCCAAGGAGTTTGCTAGTTCAGGGCACCAAGTGCTTTGCTGAACAGAAGATGGGTTAAATGCATGCTTGTGTGCTGTCTCTGATGGGATTTATAAGCTGTAGCTACTCATGTCTGCTAGTGAGCAGGAATGGACCTTATTTGGTGAAAGAAACCAGCTGGGTAGTGAGCAGAGTGGCTGGCCAGCTGTGTTAGGCTGCCAGGACACACACGACTGGTTGCAGTGGGACAGAGCCGAGCTGTGGGGCAGGGGCCAGCTGATTGATTCACTTTGTATATTACCTTCAGTCTCACTTCTAGTTTTATTCATCTCCTTCCTTAAAATCTGAGTGAGAAACCTGGCTGGGGTGACTCTCCTGACAAAACTGCCATAGGGAAAATAACGTGATTTTCTTGATGGGTGCTGGTTGTTCTTCTGTTTTTAAAAACCCAGGCTGTAGTTCTCACGTGGGCCAGGGCATAGCACAAGCACAAACATTTTTGTACCGTAAAGCTTGGCAAGGGCCCAGAGCAGGCAGCAGAAGCAGAAGGAGCACCTCTGGCACATGGCTGTAGGGTCAAGCTGGGAGCCTAGTGGGTGCATAGACATGGGTTGACCCAAAGAGATCTGTTGCTGTTTCCTTTAAGGTGATTCTGTTTTTGAGGTCAAGTTACCCAAGGGTCTGCACACAGCCTATGCTTCTTTTTTTTTTTTTGTATTGTGAAGAGATGTTTTTAAAGACTCTCCCTATCTCAGCCTGTGCTATCACCTCAATGTCTGCTTATAGGGTTTTTTAAGGGCCTTGGAAGGGTGAATCCTGTTGCATTAAGTACCTGATTGATTGCAAATGTGCCATTGGTAAGGAGTTAGCAGCTCCCATTAGCTGCTGGTACCCCTACTCCTCCCCTGGGGCATCTCAGATCAGTGCTCATAAGGTTATTAATTGTAAAGGGGGTTGCTCTGCTTTGTCCTCCAGCTTGCAAATCAGGCATCACCTGGTCTTTATCTATGGCAGACCTGCAATGCTTATATTAAGGAGCAGCTGGGAAGATGCTTGATAAGGTTTTTTCAGTGTGCTGGTTAGCTCTGGGGGTGCCTTTATCTTTACTTTGTCTGAGTGCAGGCAAAACTTAGTGTGTAGATGACTTTTGGGGCAGCAAATCGTGGTCTTGCTTCTCTGCCTTCTCCAGTTGTGGCCTATCTCTCCTTCAGCATAAGGCAAGTGTTTTCTCCCAGGAAAAGCAGAAAATAAAGCAGTGACAGCTAAATGTGCTCTGCCAACCACAGAGAGGAAAAATTAGACCTGTCCTTATGTGAAGCGTTGAAGGTAAAGTGAAATAGTCTCTAAGATGTATAATATTTTTTAATACAGGTGTTAACCCTCTCCAACTCTTAAGACTGTAAAACATCTGCAGAATTTATGTATTGCCTTAAAGTAACAAATACATGTAATTTCTGTGCTGAGACCCTCTTATAAATGCTGAGATATCCTCTCTGCTGCTGCAGGACCTGATCCTGCTCACAGGCTCTAGGGTCCACATAGCTCTTGCAAAGCAACAGGGCAGCCCCAGCATGAGCTTTCAGTAGAGCTATGAGGGTTTCCCCCATCTCATGTGACCTGAGCCACTGTATGCTTTAATTAGAGGTGTCGTTAGGATCCTTTTTTTGTCTGGTTTGAACTTGACTACTGCAAAGTCCTTTGCTGTATCTGGGTGCACGGAGGATCACTAGCCAGTGTGTTACAACAGCTTAATGAGTTTCTGCAATTTAACATAAGTCAAGGGTTTCCAGCAAGGGGAGAGCTGGAAATCTGTTAGCCTCAAAGCTGGAAGTCACTCTGGTTTGGTGCAAGAGGAGCAATATTCCTAGGGATTTTGTATTTAAGCATATTCCCAGTATGTCTGTCTGCACATCAGAGTTAAAAAATGAAGTACATTTGGTCTTTGTAAAAACTTGAAGCTCCTTAACTTTTGGAGTTTTTAATAAAAGAAAAGCTCTTTCTTTCCCAGTTCAGGGGGCTGAGATGAGCAAGATACCTGGGAATTAGCTAGCTTAGCTTTGATTTTTTTGGGGGGGGTTTAAAAAGCCACTTTCAAACTTGAAGGCGATTTGACTGTGCTGTCTTTTATTTCTAAGCACACTTTCATGAGACTAAAATGCAGCAAAGGTCAAGTCTTTTGTGAAGTCTAACTTAAATTTTGCTTTCAAAATAGTATATATTTTGGATTCATGATGCATTTAAGTCATGGGCTTTTACAAGGCGAGAAGAGAGGGGTGAAATGAATGTGTTGGAGGTCGCTTACTGAACGCTGTCTCTCAGAAGAGATCTGAAAACAGATCTAAAAAAACCCATGAACAGGATTTCCAGAGATGCTCCCAAACCCCTCATGCTTTGTTCCCACCCCAGCTTGGTGTTGGGTCCCACTAAGTGACCCATGGGACCAGCAGCAGCCTTGGGCTCAGGAGCATCAAGGTGGCAGTAGGCAGCAAAGAGACTGTAAGCTCTGGGGGCAAGTGGAGGGAGGGAGCATCCTTCTTGGGCTGGTGGAGGTTATTTTACCAACTGGGTACTTCTGTTTTGCATCTCACTTCTTCTGTTGCTGTGTGTGTGTTTGAGCTGTTGAAACCCAGGGGTGTGCTGGTGAAGCCCAAGGGTGAGCCTTTATCTGCAGATTTTCGGTGGCAAGGTGGAGGACCCACTGGATGTAGCTGTCTTTCCAGGGCTCCCTGCTCTGATGTGATAATTCACAAGATCTCACTATAAATTATTATCAAGGAGTGAGCTGAACAACCCCCCTGATTGAGGGTGGTGCCTCATTTGGTTCTTTTTTATTCTCTGCTTTCCATCACCCCAGTTTTCTTATTGCAGGTGTGATTAGGCATCATTGTTCAGTTGCACGTTGTATTTGCTTCAAGTGGATAAAACCTTGTTGCCCCTCCATCCCAACACCCCCTGAACCTCCTCTACCCCCAAAAGTCGCCCTCTTTAACATTCATCTTCTACAGGGGTCCAAATAATCAATAATTCCCAAGGAAACATGAAGCTGGGGAGGGAACACAAAAAACTCCCACCCACCCCCAAAATATGGCCATTATTCCTTAATCTCACTGGATAGAGTTACACATCTGGTAGAGGCTTGTTCGTTGCTGCTATTACTTTTATTGCGTCTTTAGCAGTGATGAAGTTCAGATGGCAGAACCAGTGGGCCCCAATTTAATTTCGTCTGGCCTCCCATAATGAGCACGATGTGATCCCTGGGAAATGCTGGCTTGGCCTTGGTTCCAGCAGGATGTGCTGGTGGTGGGTACAAGTGGTGTGGACAGACAGCTGGACAGGCAAAACTTCACAGCAAGGGTGGGAGGGGTGTCAAAAAAGGAGGAATCTGGCAATAGAGATGATAAGAGGCAGGTGGAGGTGTCTGTGCTGTGTGAACATCAAACACTGCAGTGAGATGGGTGGGTGGACAGATGGACAGACGGCTTTTCATGTCAAAACCCAGAAGCAAGATCATGAGGTGGATTTCCACATTTTTTGGTGGCTGCGGTTTGTGTATGCCATGATGCTTTCTGAGGTTGCTCAAGCCCTGATGGCTCTTCCCTGGTGATTACCATAACCCTCTGGGTTTCCAGTGGTAATGTATAGAAGCTCCCACCTCTCCCCAATGTCTGCAAATGCATGTGTCTAAGGGCTATACAGGACTCATTATTGGGCCTCCCGCTGATGGGATATGTGCATGCAAAATGAAGGTTGTATTTGGCTTCTCATATTCAGATCTATATTCCATATTGTGTTGACCAAGAAAAAAAACAACTCAGCCCCTGTGCTGAAGAATGTGATGGACTGATGACTTTCAGAAACCTACTGTAAATCAAGGAGACTAATAAATACTTGCTATTAATAAAACAGGGCTACTGCCTTTCAAGTTCTTTTCACATTTTACATCTTAATTTCAATAGCACAAAAAAGGCAACACCTTTGGACCTCCCCTCCTCCCTCAGTATGTTGTTGCTAAGTTTAACCTCTTCAAGTGTCCAGGCAAGATGAGTTTTTCCTCAATGAGAAGGTCTTGATGGAGCAATAAGACTCCTGCCCAATCCTGTGAAGCTGTTGAGGGGTTGGCCCCAGTGACAGGGTTCCCTTGACAAGAGGTGGCCTCTCACTAAGCTGTCCCTATGGGCTGGCAGACGATCCCCAGAGCTTGTCCAGACCAATGCATCAAAGAGCCTGCAGCCAAAAGCTGTACCACCTGCACCAGTTCATTAAAACTTTAATGCTTCCCAGTTGTGAGGGAAGCCACTCCAGGTGGTAACTGTAACATCCAGAGGCTGCTTAACCCTTTCCATAGGGTTTGTCTGTGTCTGTACCCAGTCCATCACAAGAGGCTGGGCAAAGGTGTTGGTAGCCAGGAGCCTCCTGTGAAGTACACCTGCAGGCAGCAGAAAATAGGGCTGTGTATTTGTTTCTTGAGTATCTGTAGCAGAGCTCATAGTGCTTACAGGGATGACATTAGACTCTTTAAATAGCTATGCCCTTGCAAACCCAGGACACTTCAGGCAGGGAGGGAATAAAGGATGGAGCCCTAAATAACCCTTTATTTTTTTTCTTTATGTGAGTCTCTGTCCTTTGCCTGACCTCCTCTTACAGCCCTGCAATGGTGAAGAGAGCCCGGTGGCTGTGATACTTTAGTCCCCTTCCCATGGGCCAAGGTTGTCCTCTGTCAGTCCTTGTCCCTTGGCTGATATCCAGAAAAGCCCCTGTTGGTGGGCATGGTGGGCTTTGCCCACCCTGCTCTCCCCAAACACCCCTGCACCCCAAATTCTCACATGGAAAAAGTTTTTTTACCTATTCTCTTTCCAACAGCCCTCTTCCCTGCCACCTCCCTGGCGTGATCCCCTGGGATTTGGCTTTTCTGTTTGAAGGCTTCAGGGAACAACATCCCTTTGAGAGCTGCTTTGCACCTGGCTGCTCCTGTTGGCTTTTTTCTGCCTAAAATCCTCTTTTTTCTCTTTTTTTTTTCCCCCTTCCCTCTCTCCCCTGCGGAAGAGATAGCACCTTCTGCAGCTGTAGTGATTAAAGGGGAGGGGGAAAAAAAGCTTATTTGAAGTCGAGCCTGGCAATATAAAATAAGGTGTGGAGGTGATGAATGATCCCAGGATATATTCAAACAGGGGCTGGCATTTTCGACATCACTCCTACCCATGGCGTGTTTGAGCACCTCGGAGACTGGCTGTTTTGAAACTCCCAACATCCGCCCCCGGGCCTTCATTTGGGCAAGTTTAAAAACGTCCTCTGGGATTTAGTCAAGTCCCTGCTGTTTTTGCTCTCCTCGAGACCCTGGCACTGCTGTATGGATGTGGGGCTAGAAGGGGACAGGAGGACAAATCCCACCTCAGCCCTACTGTGCCTCCTAAGGGCATCAGAGGATGGACACTCCTGGAAAGGGTGGAGATAGGGAAAACCTCCTTGGCTTTTAAATGCTTTGTAAAGGCTTTTGGAAGCGTATTCCCAACATCACTGTAAGAGACAGTCAGGAAAAAGAGGGGGAAAGAACAGAGCTCATTGCACGCGACTAGCAGGGCAGGCACGGTGAAATTATGCGTTTTTTCTGGACTGGCTTATTCCCTTCAGTGTATTAAACATTATTTTAATATTCAAGTGACAATGTTTTATAATTAAGCTAAATGTAAGAGCTGGAGGACACTGGAGAGCTCTGCTCGGCGTGAGGAGAGGTGAGGAAGGTTTCCACCTCCTGCCCAGGATTAACCCCAGGTTGCAGTATCCTCCACAGCCGTGCTGGCAAGGCCGGTGTCTGGCTCTTGAACTCCAGCACGCCCCACAGTTTGGCAAGTAAAGCCTCTAACTCAGAAAGGTTGTAATGTTAATACAGAAGAAAAGCTTTTTAAAAAATTACATTAGTTCACAGACATCTATTGAACTCATGAGGGGAAATCTAGCCCCTGAGAGATAGAAACTAAAGAGCTGAGCCATAAACCAGTACGATAACATCCTTATTATAAGATGCAAATTAAGGGGCCCAATTCACTTTAAAAAAAAAGCATTATGAGTATTTAATTTTTCTAGTGGGAATAGCTCTGAAGTTGGTCTGTGTGTGATTTTTTTTGTGCTGTGTACGTAAAAAAAAGAAAAAAGTCAGTCCGTGAAGGACCTGCTGAAGGCAGAGTTGAGGATGCTGAGTAGTGGTATGGGTTTTGGAAGATGTAGCCAGTGCTTATTGTGGGCAGAAGAACTTATGTTAGAACCAGATTTGGATGGGGAGACTGTGGCTAAAGCCAGCAGCATCATGGTGGGTTTCTGAAGGTGTGAAGTGGGGCCTGAACCTGCCCTGGGGTTTAGTTTGTTTAAGTGTTTCATCTCCAGAGTGGTGGTTGAGTCCCTGAGCATCTCTTGGTGCTTACACTGATGCTCTGTGGGTCAAGAAGTGTTTGGTTGGGACCTCATCTAAATTTTGGGGATTTTCTGGGCAACCTGCTCCCTGCCCTTGGTGTTGCATCTCCTTTTAGCTGGTAGTGTTATGGCTTACTAGTTGTAGAAAACATACAGCCTGGTGAAGGGACAACAGGGCTCTTGGGTGCTTTGTTTGAGGCAATTATTCACAGTGGGAGTGATTTGAGGCTTAACTATATTTGATGAGTTTGTTTTTTCTGGCTATTTCTTATTTCCTGGAGCCTTTCATAATTATTTTATTTCCCCCTGAAGTTGGAAGATGGTGTAATCATTGCCCTCGCTGTTTGTCAGATGCCGGAGGTTAAAGTCTTGAGCCAGGAGAAGGACTTGGCACAGAAGTTGGGGACAGCTGGGATAAAAGGGAGAGAGCCTACAAGTGGTGGGTATGCTCTCCACCCAGCTTTAGAGTTCAAAGGTCAAGACTTGTTTGAAAAAGCAAAGAAAATGGGGTACTGTTAATTCTCATCCTTAAAGACAAAAGGCCTGGTTGAGCTGCCTGCCTGCTGGAGCCGTCAGGAGGCTGGAATTGTCTTTTCAAATACAGAAAACAAACCAAAACCCCTAGCCTGAAAGATTGCCTTTCAAGCAGGCATTACACAGCTCTCCTATAATGCCTGAGGGCTAAGGGTTGAGCAGAATAGGGAGACCAGGTAAATATGTTCATTTGAAACCCAGGATTAGATGATTTTATTTATTTTGTAGAGTTGTAGAGCATGTCTCCAATTAGAGAAAACTGGGATGGGATGAGGACTGCTAGCTCCAGCCCCAGTCCTGCAGCTTGGTCAGGCTCTGTTCTACACTGCAGCCTTTGCCTAGAATTTGGGGTACAAAATAACAGGGCTTTCCTGAGGTCAAGTTAGTTGTCTGGGGGAAATCTTGGTGCCTAACTGTATCTCAATGGACCAGGTCTGAACCATACATTGAAACCTGTTTCTCATCCCAAGGCTGCCTCCTTAGCCCCTTTCTGGCAATTGAATACTTGTTTCCAAACCACTATTTAAAAGCAATGATGCTTCTTGTTAAATCTGTACTGATGCAGGCAGCCAGGAAGGACCATAAAATAGAGGTAGGTGATGCCTACTGTCAGTAGCTGGGCTGGACAAACCTTTAGAAATACAGATTCCTTGCTTTGAGGTTTTTTTTTGAAAAAGAAAATAAATCCACTATATCCTTCTTTTGTTTAGGAATCATAAATTTAGCAGGTAACAAGGTTAGTGGTATTGATGGGGCTCATCCAGCTGATCCCTGGTGGGGGTCACTGCTGAGGGGGCTCAGCACTTGTTGCTCATAGTGTTAAACACTTTTTAAAACAAAAACCCAACAAACAAAACCTTTTCTGATAGAGCAGGCCATACCATAGCAACCCCCTCCCCTGATTTCTATAAAGAGAGGTGTGTTTATGAGTATTTCCTCCCCATCTTCTCCTGAATCACCATAGCAGCACCCAGAGCATTGTATATATTAACAGTTGGACTTGATTATCTTAAAGGTCTTTTCCAACCTCAACAATTCTATGGTTCTATGTATACACATGGCTGAAAATCACCTGGCTGTGGAGACAGGGAATGTTGCTGGTCCTTTACAAAGCGAGCGTTGTGGGAAGGTGAAGGGTAAATATCAGGACAGTATAAAGCTTGTGGCTGAATCCTGGCAATAATCTCATGGCTAGGCACACTAATGTTTCCCACACTCTTTCACAGCTCACTATGCACCCCTAAGCCATCCCCCTCCCCTCTATTTAGGAATAGGAGCCTCGTAAATCCTTCCAACCCCAGATTCTTTATCGGCTTGCCCAGCTTCTCTCTGCAAAACCACGGTGCGGGTGGCAGGGGCGAACATCTGCACATGGGATATCCTCCTGCTCCCACTGCTCGCGGCGGGCCGCTATCGCCACTGGGAAGGCAGTTGTGGTTTCCTAGCTTCATAGCTGTGAAATGAGGAAGGATGTTCTTCCTCATGGTTTGCAATTAGGGCATAGAAAGTAACAAACGTATTTCTGCGTCCCACCCCAGATTCAGTCTCCTGCAGCCTGGCTGAGATAAGGGGTGATGCGTTGGAAAGCAAAACCCCACTGGGGAGCAAGTTAGGAAAGTGATTGTAAAAGCTCCCTGGGTGGTTAAACATGGGTCTGTGCCCTTGTGTGGATTGAGCAGTGTTTGGAAATAGCATGTAATATCACACAGCACCTTGCTTTAAAAAAAAATCCTCCCCAAAAACCCAGCCTCCCTTTGTGCTGGGGTTGCAGCAGTTGGGAGTGTGACGCCCTAAATCCATCCTCCATCTCTAACCCTAGAAAATCTTCAGCTTTTTGGAGCAGGTGATGTATTTGTGTCTTGCACACACCGCTTGCATGCTGATGTTTGCACCACTAAAGCCTAGAAAGGCCCCAGGATAAGCACCAGAGAAGTGCTGGCCTACTCCAAGAAGCTGGGCTGGTCCATCACTGTGGATGCTCTGGAAGGGCTGCAGGGAGAGTTTTCTCCAGGATGGAGTCATGGTCAATTTTGGGTTTGAAATCACTAGGTAGATGCGTCCTGGTCCAGTTTGATGGCGGCTCCTTGGGAGCTTGGGAGCTGCCATGGGTATGGATGAAGCTGGAATGTACTTGCTATGCATGCTTGAAGTGGTTGGGGATAATAAGTTGAGAAATAGTGAATTATTGATTTGCAAACAGCACAAGTGACTGGCATGTACCTAGTTATGGGTGGGGCACGTCCTAGTTGGGGCACGTCCAGCTGCAGCGAGGATGTTTCTGGGCACATGTTTCTTTGGAAGAGGATTGTGGAGGCCCTGCATGGGGCCACATCTCTTTTCAGAGGTGGTGCTTCTCACGCTTCTCTTACATCTCACCATGATGGTGATGCAAGGTCTGATTCTTCACCTGGTCCCAGGGCAGGAGAAGCAGAGCTGTGTGCAGACCAAGGCCATCTCAGTTTTAGTTTCATGCATACCTATATTTCTCTTCATTAAAGGAAGAAGCTGACCCCTTCCCTGAGTTGCACTGGGGTGGATTTAAAGACAAAGAGTAGCGAGTAGCCTCAAAAATCAATGGGATTTTTGGAAATACTTGATGATACAGGATTTTTTTTTTTCCTATTTTTTTTTTAGTTTTTATGGTTTTTATCCCACTGCAATAAGACGGTAGAGGTGACTCCTCCCTGGACGAGGAGGTGCCTCTGGAAAGTGGACAATCTTTGCCTATGGCCCCAGCTGGGACATGCTGTTCCACTGCCAGGAGGCCCTGGGGCCGGGGCCCTTCTCCCCACACTGCTTGGCAGGTTTCAGCATGACTCACTGGAGCCTGGGACAAGGTGGGGTGTTTTCTTCCAGGTCAGGATTTAGGCAAAGGGCTGTGAGAATGCTTTTAAGGTGTCTTCTTGCATACGTGCTTGGTTTTTTTCCTCCTTTTTGTTTCCCTGCAAGCAGTGTCAGGCTCTGCCTTTGGCCAGCAGATGAGCAAGGAAGGGTTTGAGCTGCAGGAGATGCTCATCTAGCAATTGCCTGCATCCTGCCCTGTACCTCCCCTTCTCCCCACCAGCCCCCCAAACCAATCTCCATGTTCAAAGAGGTCAATGCCTTTACTCCCAGCAGGGTACACCAACACCACCCCCATTTCCACCCTCTTCATGGGGTGAATTAGTGATGGGAATCAACTCACATAGGTATTGCCATACTTGGAAGAATAAAAATAACAGAACAAGAACAGTGAAGCAACCACATATCTTTGTAACACATCTAAGTCTTTCAAGACTCAGAGCTCCAAGGCTTGTGAGAGATAAATAATAAGCAGTAATTGAAGATGCACACACTGAATTGCAAGAGGTTTTGCAATGGATGGACGCACCATCCTGCGGGTCAAGGTCCTCGTTGTGGGACTTTGGGGTGGCCACAAAGGTCTGCAGCTGAGCAGCCTCTTGCATGTGAGAGTTGCTTTGCATTCATGTTACAATTACTATTTAATGGGCACTAATCACTACAGCTCCAGCTCTGCTGATGCAGGGCTTACAGCAGGGCTATTGCCCATCCAGAACCAAGCCTGGATGTGCCTCCCTGTACCCTGTCTGCTGCAGATTAAAGATCTCATCCCACCGAACTGCGATAAATGCGAGGTTTTTGTGCCACTGGTTCCCATTGTAATTATGTATCTGCATGGGATAGACCTGAGGGCAAACAGTCCTGGCACTCCATCAGCACTTTCCTACGTGCGCTTCTGGGAAGCGGAGGGACAGCCACATGCATGACCTGTTCTTCTGGCCTCTCCTCAATCACATTGCAGCCTCAGGTGCATTTTTAGCTCCTTTGAAATATTTTGGGGGTGTTTTTTCATGTTAGTGCCTCACTTACTTTTTTTTCTTTTCCTTTTTTTTCCCCTCCTTTGACATGTCCGAACCATTTCATCCCATTCTTGGTATTGACATAAAAATGCAGCTGAGAAAACACTGAAGCTGTTTCAACAACTGCCATGCTAAGAAGTAAAGTCAACCAGAAAGTGGTTATTACACCGAGAGCTTCCCCTTTAAATCAGCTTGGGGGGGGAAGAAGTGAGAGTACTCGGTAATTAGATTCCCTCCCTCATCCTAATTGCATTCCCAATAAATCAGCTCTGAAGATCTGTTTCTTTTTAAGTTTTCCTGAATTCAGCCTTTGTCTGAGAATCTTGGAACACCAGAGCCACAGTAAATACGATTAACCTATCGTTAATTACTGGGGTATTTCGGCTCTGCCCTCTGAATTCTCAGCCCACGACAGTTAACCATCAGCCCCTTGGAAACCTGCCCCCTCTCAAACCCAGTGGAGAGCTGAGCCTGGTGAGCTGGTCCCTCATTACTGACATTGTTTAAGGAAAAGTGCAGGAGGCTTTCTGTTAAGGGATAACTTGGCACAGGCAAGAGTCTGATGGAAAATATTAACTTTTCCTCAGCATGCCTTTTCATATTGCCCTTTCCTCCCACTCGCTTTCCAGGGTTGCTAAAAGCCCAGAGAGTTTTAGTGTAGCAAATGCCTCTTACAAATATCTCCTATAATTTCAGAGTCCCAGACCCTGAATTCCCTTAAGCTCCCACTAAACCATATTGTATATTTTCTTTTTTAGAATGAGAGAGGATGTTTAGTTAATACATAATTACATGCTGGGTCTACAGGCTGTGGATGGGTATGGGGAGAAACCTAGGAACCAAGAGAGGTGAGGATAGAGAAAAGTTCTTGTGAAACCTCATGGGACATCCCTTTTCCCTTAATTGAAGCCAGGGCAGATCTCTTTCAGGAAGAGGTGAGTGATGAGGGATTATCAGTGACCTTCCACTGAAATCTCGCCCTGTTGAAACCTGACGGTTGCACAAGATGTGGGGTGGTGATGCATGGCACATGGTACCGTGCTGCAGGACTCCCAGTGAGATTGTAACAGATCACAGCTCCCATTTCACTAGTGGCTTGTGTGCAGTATTCCCTTTCAGGTACTGGTTCACATGCACCAGGTTACATCCCTACGACACACCGCAGGTGGTTTATCAGAAAAATCAATGCCGATGGTTTAAAAAATAAGTCCTTGGTGAACACGATGTGAATTCTGGATCAAAGGAGTTCACCCTCCTCATTGCTTGAGTCAAGTCTATGCTTTGCAAAGCTTTACTGATACCACAAAATCACACACTGGTATGGTTTGGAAAGGACCTCTGGGGATCATCTAGTTCAACCCCCTTGCTAAAGCAGATTCGCCTAGAGCAGGTTGCACAGGATCAAATACAGGCAGGCCTGGAGACTCCACAGCCTCTCTTGGCAGCCTGCTCCAGTGCTCCAGTACCCTCAAAAGAAAGTTTTTCCTCATGTTTGGATAGAACTTCCTGTGTTCCAGTTTGTGCCCTTTGCTCCTTGTTCTGTTGCTGGGCACCACTGAAAATGGTCCCATCCTCTTGACACACCTGCCTTTTAGGTGTTGATGGCATTCAGGAGATCCCCTCTCAGCCATCTCTTCTTCAGGCTAAAGAGACCCAGGGCTTTCAGCCATTCCTCATCAGAGAGATGGTCCGGTCTCCTCATCATCTACATAAATACCATGCATGAGTTTCTTCTGGGTAGGATGACAAGCACCATTGGTTGACCATGCACTCACCCTCAGCAGGAAAAAGAGGGGGTAACGACCCCAAAACACAACCACCTGTGGATAGTTTTCATTGGGAAGCTTGGGTAGGAGGAACTCTGGAGCATGCTACCTCCATTAGGATAGCATCAGTGACACTGGAGTTGCTTCATAATGGAATGAGCTAAGGGTGATATCTGCACCTAATGCAACCTCACTGATTTGTCCCATAGGGTCTGACCTAGGTGGGCAGAGCCACATGCAGGTCACAGACCCTGCTGACAATCCCAGGCAGAGCCAGGGATGGACCAGGACCAGGAGCCATCCAGGGAGCCCAGGCAGGAGCAGCAAGAGATGGGGATGGAGATGGAGAGAATGCTGGAGATAAGGTATATCCTTTAGGATTCAGAAACCTGACTCACTAACTCCTTTAGGCTGCTCAGAAAGCATACAAGGCTGCTCTGTTTGGCCAGGGATGGGGAATGACCTTCAACTCTTGCTACACCCTCAACTCATCACCCACAGGTGTGGGCACTGAGCTCATTTCTACTCCAGCTGTTGCTAATGACAGAGGTCTATGAGGTAGGTGATAAAGGCATGAGCTACCAGTAAGCTCAGGAGTAAGGGCCTGGGGCTGGGCTTAGAAGGAGAGACAGCAGGTTGTACTTCTGTTGTGAGAGACTTGTGTGGTTTTGGGGTTTGCCTTGATGCTCTCTCGATGTCATTGAGGGCTCCTTGCACTGGGTGAGCTGTGAGTGTGTTGAGGTTCCAGTGCTGGCTGGCAACGCTGTAATACCAGCCTTCACCTAGAGCATGTTCTAGCCCACCACAGCCTCATGCTCATATGTGAAATTGCTTTGTTTCTTTGGCTGGGCCTGGGAGGCAAGGCCTCTGGTCTTCATTTGTGTTTGGCTGGCTCAGAAAAACATTTGTCTGGACTCAGAAAAACCTCTGGGACTGTGCAAGGGCTATGCTCAGAAGCGACAGCTTGCTGCAGATGCCCAGTGTGCTTTGGCTATGGGAAGCAAGAGAAAACAGAGGACATCCTTAGCATATGGAGGATGGAGGCTTTCACAAGGTGCTTTGGAATTTCACGTGTGCCATGATGAGCTTTAGATGGCCATCATCTCAACTTGCTTCATCTACGTGACCACCTTGAGTTGTTCCTGATGGAGAGGACTGGATGTTCACTGAGGAGCTGCTCTCCATGGGGCAGGTGAGTGATATCTGTATGCTGCTCTCTTGAAAGTACTCCTGACTTTAGGATCATAGCTTTTTGCATATACATGTTATCTCTTAAGGATCTCACCATGCCCCTCCTATGGCATCTGCAAGATATGTTATATCACACTGTCTTTCTCCCACGTTTGCCAGAGGGGAAAGCTTAGCATGGACTATGCAATAGATTTTTGGAAAGCTTTTACACTCCCTGGCACTGTGAGCTCAGCCTAGCCCTTCATCTCTGCAAGAGAAATATATTGGGTATTATAAGTGTGCAGGCTTGTGTAGTGCTTTTTTGGAGACATACGAGGCATGGTCTGTGCTGGTGTATTAACTGAGAGAAGATGTGCTGCTCCATTATCCTGGCAGAAATATATTTTTCTTCCTCATATCTGACAATTCAGGTTTTTGGGAAGGGTTATATTTTAGTGCTGTAGTAGGCAGGCAATGTTAGGTTTCTGGTAGGTTTATCTTTGAGGTTTGATGTTCATTGGAGGTTCCTAAGTACTGCTAAATTAATAAAAATCACCAAACTGTATCACTTGGGGATATCAACCTCTCTTATAAATAATGAAAGGGAGGGAATATTCAACTGCTCTGATCAGCTTTATTCATTTTTTGGCAAACTTATGCTGTAACTGGTTGGACTGGTTTGAAAATGCCTGGTGGCAGCTGCAGCCTCATGCAAGGTTACTTCAGGATTGCATCTCTCAGGCAGTGAGTCACTTACAGGGACAGCACATCTTTGCACTGTTATGTGTCTGTCCCGCTATACACCTAGCCAAAGCAGCCTGGCTTGAGCCATCATGGTCTTCCCATTGCTCAGTGGTGGCCTGAGGTGAAGCTGGTGGTGTTAGCTTGGAGGAAACAATGTTGTCTTGAATTGATTTTGGCTTCTCCTTCACTCCCTTTGCATTGTACATCTCTGAGTACCTGCCCATCTTTAGCTTCTGAGTGACTCCAGCAGCAAGGATGGCAAGATAAAGACTTATCCATTTGAATCATCATCCTTGGCCCCTGTGGACTCTGAGCTGCTCTGACCAGTTTTGGCTTGGTCCCAATTAAGTACTGTGCCATTAGTCTACTGCCTAATGAATATTGAAATGCTGTCTGGAAACGAAAAGACCTCTCTCTTCTGTGACACAAACAAACCAGAAATCTTCTCCATTGAGGTACAGTCCTCTAAGTGTTGGGTGTCACTGGTGGTGCCCTCATCTTTGAACTGAACAGAGAAGTGGAATCTTGTGGCTGGTAATAGCGAGGCCATTATTTTAAGGATACAAATGTTTAATGTACAATAACGAGTCACATAATGAGTGTCCAAATGAGTGATATTTTCTTCAGTTTTACATTCCCAGAGGCACAGAAAGTATTGGTCACTTTGACACACAAAGCAGTGAGGCAATTACAGTGGTGTGCTCTGAAAAGAGGAGATTTTTAGTTCATAAGGCAAAACTTGACAAAAGGCCCAGAAACACCCAGTGCTTCCTAGCTGGTGCTTTGAATTCAATTTGCCTCCACTCCATGTTAAAGAGGCCAGTGGGGTTTAGGACTGGGTTTAATTCTGAGCACCTCAGAGCTAGTACTGGCTCTTTGGAAGTAAGGATGGGGAAAGGGGAGCAAGAAGGCATCTATAAAGAGTTTCTTCTTTCTGTGGAGAGAAACATTAAAACTGATGAGATCTGGCTCTCCTTTGCACTGAGAGAGATGCTGCTAAGGGCAAAGGTAGAGTACACCCAGCCTGGAGCAAAGCTGGCTTACTTGAGATGGGCTTACTCTGGCTTGCCATGTGGCCACGGATGTGCAGGGCTTGGGTGATGGTCTGACCCCCCTGGTGCTGCTGTACTGAAACTCCCTGTGGCCTTGGCATAACAGGGGTTTGCCCAGAAGCTTTCAGTACTCTCTTTTTTATTTTTTTTTCGCTTATTCATAAATGAGTTAATGAGAGAAGCCTTGCAAGTTATTTTGAGAGCTTAGTACTTCAGGCTTGATTCTTCCCTTACTGAAATTTTGAGCAAAGCATTACCCTTGTCATTTAAGTTGAGCAGGACCAGTTAATGATTTGTTGTGCTACAGAAGATGAAACCTGGGTAGTTTCAGCAATAGTAGAAAATCAGTCTCATGCATGTAGTTCAACATCTTCATCAATGACCTGGTTGAAGGGATGGAGTTGAAATTTGCTGATACAAAACTGGGAGGAGAGGCTGACACCTTAGAAAGCTGTGGTGTCATTCAGAGGGAGTTGGATAGGCTGGAGAGTTGGGTGAAGAGGAACTTAATGAAGTTCAACAAGGGCAAGTGTAGTGTCCTGCTCCTGGGGAGGAATAACCCCAAACATCAGTACAGGTTAGGGGTTGACCTGTTGGAAAGCAGCTCTGTGGAGAGGGGCCTGAGAGTACTGGCAGACAAGGTCCCCATGAGCCAGCAATGTGCTCTTGTAGCCAAGAAGGTCAATGTTGTCCTGGGATGCATTAAGAGGAGTGTGATCAGCAGGTCAAAGGAGGTTCTCTTCCCCCTCTACTCTGACCTAGTGGCGCCAGTCTCTTTTTAATGGTGCCCAGTGACAGGACAATGGGCAATGTACACAACTTAGAACACCGGGAGCTCCACCAAAAGATAAGGAAAAACTTCTATCCTTTGATGATAACGGAGCACTGGAACAGGCTGCCCAGAGATGGTTGTGGAGAATTCAAAACCCACCTGAAAGTGATCCTGGGCAACATGCTACAGGTGAACCTGCTTTAGCAAAGGGGGTTGGACTCCAGCTAAAGCAGGTTCACCTGTAGCATGTTGCCCAGGATCACTTTCAGGTGGGTTTTGAATTCTCCAGAGATGGAGGTGGTTGGACTAGCTGATATCCAGAGGTCCCTTCCAACCCCTACCAGACTGTGATTCTGTGATGTGTGTGGGGAATGTCTCAAATGAAATGTTGCCCTAGAAAGCAAAATTCTAATGTTAAAAATAAACAAGCAAAACATAAAAACCCTAGGTTT
Organism: Bucco capensis; assembly: GCA_013396975.1. Taxonomy (NCBI): domain Eukaryota; kingdom Metazoa; phylum Chordata; class Aves; order Piciformes; family Bucconidae; genus Bucco; species Bucco capensis. The sequence goes on along the minus strand of VWZO01022441.1, from coordinate 692,663 downwards.
TATCTATTTTAGCAAGAGCTAAAATGAATTCTTATGTATATTTTATGAGAATATTTATTTTGTTTATAGTCCAGTATTAAGGATACTTTTTTCTTAATAAGCTCATGTCAGAGCTGCTGCAACCATAGCCTGAAGGATATATTTTGCGAATATGAAAAATGAACATATTATTTGCCTATCAATACCTCACTGTGCTGATCAATGCCAACCAGCAGCTCTCCCCCTGCTCCCACTCCCACCATTACAGGAGGCGGGTTGCCCTGTCTGGGCAGTGCTGGGACTTTATCTCTAATATGGAGCTTTCAACTGCTGGGCCGACAAAATGCCTCTCTGACAGCCAAGCCATTAATTACCATCATCTGAGCCTAATTCATTCATCCCTTTCCCTCTCATGCAGAGGGACAGGGAGGGCTGAGGGCACTTGGGGAAACGTAGGCATGATTCCATATTCGTTATGCGGCGAGTGCTGCCTGCGACTTTGTTGGTTGCAGTGGCTTTAATTGAATTGGCTTGCCAATAAAGCTGTTGTCATTCAGTAAGTGAATTTGTTGTACTACTCGCGCCACAGCTGCTGCATACAACCAGGCTTTTCCTGAAGGCAAGCCAACCTTGTGCTACCCTGGCTGGAGATGGTTTTTTATGCTTTTCCCCAAAACTCATCTGTAGCATGCTGCGTAATATCCTTGAGGTGTTTTTTCCCACCAAGGAGAAATGAGCCTGAGCCCCTCTTGCAGGAGTACATCACAAACCCAAAAAGCAGTGGCTGGTTGTCGGTAATCCATTGGGATGTGGAACCCGTGGGTCAACCCATGTGTGGTTTTTTTTTTTTTTACTTAAGAGGTTCTGACCTCCCTTACCCTGTGCTGGTCATGATATAGCATCATTGTTCCTTGCAGGAAAAATAAATACAAAATATGACAGGTAATATGTTTTGGTAGTCAGGAGCTTAGAGTCCCAATAAGAAGGCTAGCAATACTGATAAAATAAAGCAACATTAGGAGAGACATTTATTATAGGAGATGGAGGCTCCTGGGCCAAAAAATACTCCAAAACTCTGCAGTTTATAAAATATTAGGGAAGGAGTGGGGGGAACTGCTTCGTTTATGATTTATAGTGGCTGGAAAGTGATATGAGCTGAAGTCAAATATCCAGAGGGCTGAGAAAGGATTACTTCTTGTGTTTTAACATATGGGATGAGTGTAGAGCAATAGCCCAGAGAGCGGTCTGCTGAGGACCAGTACTCCCTGTGCAAACACCTCATACTTGTAGGGGAGTGAGGATGCAAACCTATGGCTGAATGCTACCTCTGTCTCTTCCTCTCTGCTGGGTCAGTGCAAAACTCCATATTTTATCACCCCTGAGGAAGAGGGGGAACAGATCCGGGTCTGTTTCAAGAGGTGGCCAAGTCCCAATTCCATTTGGGATGAATTACTTTCTCCTGGTGCAGTGCTGAGCTGGGGGAATTACCCCTAGAAAGAAGTTTTCTTTGGAGATTTTTTTATAACCTCATAAAACATTGCATTGAAATCTGACTCATTCCATCAGATTTCTCCAGATTTATACTTACTGTAGATTATTTTTTACTGCATTCAAAATATGGGTGGGTAGGGTATTTCAAGCCCTCTGCTCAAATTCAGTCATGCTCAGCTGGATACCTAACTGAAACTGCAGGAGCCAAAGGAATATTTTGGATGTTGATCTCACTTGAGGTGCATCACAGATTTGAAGAGATAAGCTGTCAGTTAGATACTTAAACTAGCACATGAACACCTGTTCTTCTGACATTCAATAGAAGAGTTTTGCCCCATATAGGCTCACATGATTTGAAGTAGTAACTCATGAAGAGAAGTCTAAAATTGACTGATAATAGTAAAACTTCCCTTGTATTCAGTACCAATGGACATAGCTTGTGATGGGGACTCAGTGTTGGGAGTCTGCTGAGATATGAGCCCAACAATGTGCTGGCCCAACCAATTCTGCATCAGCCCAACTTGGCATAATCATATATATAATATACAAAACATTAGTATACATATATTTAATCTTGTCTACTGTCCTGCATAGAAAAATGTCTCATTCATAAAAATTGGCAAATGTTCCATCAATGTCTGTAGGAACATGATCTTTTATCCCATCACTGTTTCCTAGAAATTAAGGTGGTGATCTACAGTTCTATGAAATAGGCCTATTGTCAACCTAGATCCACCAGCCAAAATGCAGTGAGGGTGGGGGTATCAGAGGGTGCATTGGTAAAGCCTAGGATTTTAGGGGGTAAGACCATGTGAATCCACAGTAGCCACCTCTCCTCATGGTTTTGGGGTTATACTGTGTCCCAATAGGTCTGTCTGGCAAACAAGATCTGCACCATTAGCAACTTTGAGTTGGTGGAAAGGCAGAAGGTAGTTCAGGTGATGAGTTAATTATGTCAGAAATACATGGATGAAGTTAAACAACCCAGGCAGGATCTGTCGTATGCTGCTGGGGAGAAGATTTGTGATGCTTGGAGGAAGTGGTGGCAGCACTGGAGTGTTGGGTCTGGGTGTCTTCCAGGCCAGGATAGTTGGAGGCCCCAGGGCACAGGGAAGCTCTCCAGCTGTTGGTGGGACCTGTGAATCTCTTCACACATGGATGATTTTGTCCCCTTTCCTGCTGCACCAAAACTCACACGTTTGGGTGTTGATGGCATGGCACAAATGATTGGGTTGGAGCACTGTCTGCTGGAGCTTCAGCTCAACTGAGGGCAAAGAGGATGAGGAAATCTTAATGGTGAATAACTTGTGTTTTATGTTGCCCTAAGTAACCTGACTTACCTTGAACACTCCTTTTGGAGCAGTAATGCTCAGTAAGTGGCTGTGTTAGTCAATTATAGACTTAGGGTAGCTGACAATGTTTTCTCCTATCATACCTTCCCACCACTCCCCAAGTCTCTGCCAGAGAGGACAAGCCCAATGACAGCAAGCATACATGAACCTCAGTAAGTAGTGGCAAGCAGCCAAGGTAAAAATTCAGGATCATTTCACGTAGTCTTTTCCTTTCCTGGGTGTAATACTAGTATGTGGAATGCAACTGCATTACTATTTCTTTAAAAGACCAAAGTGACAAGGGCTTTTGTATCCCATGCTATTAGAAATAAATTCTCAGTATTAACAGCCATGTAGTTCTCAATTAGCAGCTAATAAAGTAGCTCCTCTTTATTTAGAAGGGTTATATTTTTCTTAATTCTGCTGTGCCCTCCATGCTGACCTTCCCTTAGGATGAGATTTCCATTCAAAAAACACACAGAATAATTTTTCAGAGACTGAGATGAACAATTGGGAGAACAATGGCTTGGAGAAAGCAGACTTGAGGGAGCTGACAACTGAAACCAGACCCTAGAAGCACCATAAATATAGGTTTGAAGTTGGCCAATGTTTATTTTCCTTTCTCTATGGCACACATTGCTTTTGCCTTTAAGGTTAGTGGGGTTGGCAAAAGAAAAAAAGTCAATCTGGAAGCATCTCAGAAAGGGAAGAGGAATGTAGTCAATAAATGGTCAGTTCACAAAATCTGGTTATAACTGAGTGGTCCTTGTTAAAATCTGAAATAATTCTGTGCACCTACAGCTTGTTGACTATGCAAGCTTAAAAATTTCAGTTGACGTGCCAAGTTTGTCAAAGTAACCTATGCAAAAAGTATGTAGTCCAAGTGTGGGGGAGCTTTGGATTTGGAGGGGGAAAGAAAATGAAATTTCATTAAGACTTATGAACCCCTGGTCTGTAAAAATTGACTCGTGTCTCTCCCAGATTGTGATACAGGGTGCTGGTGGGGGACATCCTGGTGCCAGCCAGTCTTTGTGTCTCTGCTAGCTGGGTGGGGGGAGAGGGGGGCTTGGATTTTCTACACCCAACCCTGGGCTGGCTCTCGAAGGTATAATTAACTGCGTGGGTGGTAAAATGGCCCAGGGCTCCCCGTTTGTCTTTTGTGCAACTGGAATGTACCCACCTCCTTTGGGTAAGGTGGCAAATAAAACCCTAGTAGGGCAGTGGCAAAGTGTTGATGAGGAGTTTTGAAATAGCATGAGAATGGGTTTTATTGCAGTATATTGCTTGCTGAAACTGCAGGGCTGGTACAAATAATCTATTAAGAGAAGGCTTTTGTGAAGCTCTGTGGCTTTTTATAGAGGTTTATGGCTTGGCTGGAGATCGTTTGTAATGTGAAAGTCTGGAGGGACTTGTTGTAAGTGCTGCCTTGTGTTGCAATGGGTGTGGAGGTACCTGCTGCTGAAGCTATGGGGCAAGATCCCAATCCTGCTAGAGCTGAGCGCATGCACAGGGGACACTGGCACAGTGTGGGCTTCCCCAGGGCTGTTATGTGACCCTGCCTTGGGTTTCCTTTGCGTGGGCAGTTTCCACCTCTGACACCCAGGCTTGCAGTCTTACACTCGCAGTGAGTTAGATGCTTGCACCTTGCTGTGTACTACTAAGTCAAGCAATGTCTTTGCATCTAGGATGAGCACTTGGTACCTTTTTTCTTAACTTCAGGTGCTGCTGAGAGCAGGATTTGATGCACAGATGCTGGTTTATGGATGAAGCAGGGGTCTTGACTATTGCAATTCTACTTGTCTTGCAAAGGAGAGCAAATAGGTTCCCTGCCATGCTCCCCAGAGACCAGGCTTAGACGTTCCTGGAGCTCCTCTGCCTGCCTGTGTGACCTGAGATGCAGCCTGAGCTTTTGTGGTACAAACCTGCTTGCTCTAAAGGGCAAACCTAAAAGCCAGGTACGCATGGGAGGGGATCAGTTGAGTCTTGTCTGCACTCTTTCATGGCATCTTCATGGGCTTGGTGATTTCAAGCCTCACTGAATGCAAAGTTTTATCTATATTCCATGGGTTGCCTGTGCTCTTGTGGCCCTTTTGGAAGACAGCTCTAGGATAATTCAGATTTTTGGGTTATTCTTAAGAAGCATGTTGCAGAAAGGAGCCCTACTGCTCTTTTCCCTGCTGTTCTCCACACTTTTTACATTTTCAGCAAAGAAGGGAAAAGCACTTCAAGGCTTCATATGGGCATCCCCTCCTTCCTCCTGGGAAAGCAAAGACAGTGCAAGGAGGATCATCTTCCCATAGCCCAGCAGGTAGAAACAGATAAAGATCTGAGAATACTCTGTGCATGGTAGAAGACCTTGTCTGAGATCTCCTATGGCCTTAAAGGCACTGTTTGAAGCTTGTACATGGGTCCTTGTGCGCAAGGATACTTCTGCCTGTTTAAATAGTGTGTAAAGTGATCAGTGCTGATCCCTGCTGCACCTTTCACAGACTGCTGTAGTACAGGGGAGTGTGGCAGCAGCTCTTTAAGGGGGTGAGTTGATGTCAGTAGTTAGAGACTAGTGTTTGGTTTAAGTCTGCAGTGAAATATTTATTATCTTTTACTTCTGCAATTCATTTTTATAATTTGCTGGGTACAAACCCTATGTGCAGAAAGCATAGCTCAGATGTACAGAACATCCTGGATGTTTTTCAGTCCCATGTCCAATAGACATGATAACACTTGATATCTTTTGATAAAATGTGGGGAGATATTACCTTGATTAGGAGATATTGCTACTGCTGTTAACAGTTAACTGAGTTACACAGCTGAGACTTGGTTTTGCTCGAAGATATCTTGTGTGTTCATCCTGGTGGCAAACTGAGCTTGGTTTTCTACAACTTGGTTTGGGACAACCCTCTTCAGAGCTGATGGTTGACTTTTCCAAGAGCTCTTTCTTGGGTGGACATGGAGTTCTGATAGAAGTCATCTTCACGGTTGTGCCCTATGTCAGTAGCTTTGTATTTGTATAAAGATTATGTACCAAGGTTCTAATCCAAACCCCCTTGAAGGTGATGAAAACTTTCTGCTGACTTTAATGGGCTTTGCTTCAGCTCTGCAAGTGCAGATTTCAATGACATCAGAAGTCAGAACCCACAAAATATGTGTGGATAAGATGCAGAAAGGCTGAAATTAGACTTAGATAAAAGAGGCGGGAAGTTACCCCCCTAAATCCAACAAAATGTGACACTGATACTTTTCTGAAGCTTTTTCTTCTGTTTATTTCAAAATACTGTAAAAACATGGTTTCGCTGTTACAGGGCTTTTTCATGGAGATGGTTCTTGCTCTGAACAATTAATTTTCAAGTGATCTATTTAGATTTTCTTGTGAGCACCGGGAATGGAGGATATTCAGTTTAGAGCAGCTGGCCTGTGTGGAATTCACAATGGTGGGAAATATTCTGGAGCTGGGAGTAAGATCAAGTACTGTGCTTTACTGTGAACATTTGCGTGAGCTGGATGTTGCCTTTTGTCAAGGGTTAGGGCTGGGCCAAACACTAATCCAGTGACAGACACTGTCTATTACCCCCTCTATGCCCCTGACCCGGGAAGGGAAAGGGAATAGAAGAGAGAGAAATTTGTGGATTGGAAATCAAAGCAAAAACTACTTTAATGTAAATAATAACAGTAAAATTATATATATACATATATATACAAAATCAATACTGAACTTAACCTCTCCTTGATGGCAACTGTATCACCGTCACCACTGATACTGTGGCAGAAGGACTCAGAAGCAGATGGGAACCAGACTTGGGGGCTGGATCCTGGAAGTGGATTCAGGAACACTGCTATTGGGATTGAAGGGAGAACCAACAGAGTCCTCCTTAAATGATGGCCATTGAAGAAGGAGAGAGAAGCAGCTGGTCTTCAGCTTTATACTGAATATGACATATATGGAATGGAATACCTAGTTGGTCACCTGAACTGTCTACTCCTCCCTGCAGATGTGACATTTGACTCTGCACCCCCATCGTGGTACACAAGATTTAGCAGTGACCTTGGTCTGCATATCAATCCTCAGTAGTATATCTAGACATTAGATCTTATGCTAGAAGCATTAGATCACTGCTAGAAGCAAGCAGTGTCTGCAAAAACATGCTGTCAGTTTTAGAAAGCACTGTTACTTAGAGGAGCTTTAGCTGAGAAGTAAAACCACTGAATAGAATAATTCTGTTCTAACCCAAACCAGGACACTTTTCCCATTCCAAATCCTTCCCGCAGCTGGAATTACTAATGTGCACTTACTTTGATAGGACTAGATTTGTGTGAAGTGGAAGGATGGGCATTTGTAGCAATTTTATTGAAGTTGAGAGGTGCTCTAGATTTACTGTGAAATGACCAAAATCCAGCCTGTAATAACATTCACCCATAGATCTAAGAATATTCTGCAAAACACAGAGAGCATCATTAACCTTATGTTGATGTGGAGGATACCACAGCATGAGAGGGCAGTGATACACATTGCTTCAAGGTCCCCAGTTAGGTCTGAATGTCCCCAGTCTGATTTAGCTTCGTGCATGCTCATCTGACACCCTCCCATAGCTACAAGGCTGAACAAGTGTGTAGATAATCCTGCCTACAACTCCTGCCAGGCTTTTCCAGCTCTTTTTTTTTTTTCCCCCCTTATTTTGCCCAAGTGCTTGGGTGATAAGATTTGTCCTGCCCTGTTTTTGCAAAGGGATTTGGTGATTGCAAAACATGTCACATTATCGACTGGAAGTTGTTACCATCTGGTGGCTGTTTAGATGGTCTGGTACTAATGAGTAGGTAATCTCCATCGAGTTTCTAGGGGACAGCTGTCCTCTCTCACTTTCTTCCTCACAATCATACACACCATCGTTGTACTGGACACTAATTGGTGTTCTTATTTGTGAAGCTGAGTTGCGAACAGTCATGGAAGCCCTTCTGACAAGAAATGGGTTGTGGTGTGTAGATGAGGTAATAGGAAGGAAAAACTGCCTTCCCAGCAGCTGGGTTGTGTTTTGTGTGCAGAAAGGATTTCAGGTTTCCAGCAATCTTAAACAAGGCTTAAATGTTCTAAAGAGGGAATCAAGGGATGTGAGCTGCAGTAGATGAAGATGAATAAAAATGCACTGCTATCCCCTTGGCTTATTTCCTAACCCTCCTATAAGTCAATAGATGCCTGATCCAAAGTGTCTTGTCTTGTAAATGCATGCCCAGAAAATGCAACTTCAAAAAATTCTAGTACGTACTCTGAGTTGTGATCAGGTGGAAGCTACTCAGAGGCAGAAACAAGTAATGGTTGCTGTGTTCATGGTTGTTATGGGTTTGGTGGTATCTGAAATGGTATTCAAAAAATCATGCAAAGTTGGGTTCTGTGCTTGGAGATGGGGAGACTGCAGGTGATGTGGTAGGGAGAGTGTAAATGATGTGGGATAGTAAACTCTGCTCAAATGTAACCTAAGAAGAAGCATCTTAGTCTCCCACCGCATGGACATAAGCGTGAGCAGAGATCAATCACCTCTCAGTACTCTTTCAACACCCTTTTGCCTGCCCTCTCCCTGTTGTCCCCATCCATCTGCTCATGGAGGTCATTATAACTCCATGTAAGCCCTGAGTTGAGTGGAGAGTCCTCTAATTCTCTTGAGGTCTCCAAGGGATATCTGCTAAAAACCATGACACATGTGGAGGGCAGAGATGACTAAAACTTGTTTATAGCAGAACATGTGCTCCATTCCAGTAGAGTTGGGCTCCTCTGCAGACCTCAACCTCTAAGAGTGGAGTTTGGGTCATCTCCTTTTGCCATACCATGGTCTACAAGTGCAATTGTTGTCTGAGGCCTTGAGCAGTTTGCATCTGGCTTAGACTTCCTTGCTGACAAGTCATTCTTGATTGCAGGTGGTTATTTACTTGTGTGTGGTTCTTCCTATCTCCCTCCTTATCTCATCCTGTCTGTACTGATTTCAGGTTCTTAAATCTGAGAGGAACAGTGGTGGCTGTGGTGGTGTCATGGTGTTAATTTGCAGTTCAGGTCAGCAAGCACAGTGTCTCAGCCTATTGGAAATGATTTGTGGTGGCTCACTATTGTTTGTGCTACACTTTCTTTACTTAACAGAAAAACACAACATCAAATACAATAATGATGACCATCCAAAGCATTTTTCTGGGGGGAAAAAAAAAGAATTTAAAAGTATTTTTTTTGTTCTGTGGTGGAACAGGTTGGGGCATTGAAGCCAAAGGGGATGATAAGCTTCAGCATCATCATCGAGCTATGTGTTTTATTAACACAATGGCTTGATCCATTAGGTGCTCTGTGGTGAAACAGCATAAAGGCATACATGGCACTGAATCACTTGTCATCCAGTATGGCTGGGGTGAAAAGGGAAGCTATTTACATAAATTATTGGAGAGCAGTAAATATTATTTCATGATATCACATCAAGATTAACTTAATCAAACTTGATATTAAGAGGCAGGATGATTTGCTTTTAGTCAAAGGCACAATTAAGGAAGGTGCTTGAGGGTAAAGGAGAATGCCTACTTAGGAAGCTTTTTATCACACAATGGGTGATGGGTTAGGAAGCTTATAACCAAGACCTTAACCCCTTTGTGAAGTTTGCAGCTACACCCCTACTAATTTTAGCAGCTGTTGCAGTTTCAGGAAGGATAGTACAAATGAAATGTGGGCCTTTTTGTTTTCTGGTGTTTGGGTTTTTTTGCTTTTTTTTTTCAGAAGTAGAGCTTTGGATTGAAGGGAGAGGTCTCTTAACCTTTTAAACACCTATTTTTCATTTCAAGGGTTGCTGGAATTTTTGCAAAGATGCTCTTGGCAAAACTTATCCAAAGCAAAGGCAAAAGCCTTAATGCTTCCCAGATGGACTGGGAGTCTGTCTGGCCTCAGTTACACTGTGGGTCTAGACTGTGCCTTTTGCTGCCTGGATCGTAGAGTATTAATGTAGTAACCTCTACTTCTCACTGCCACTTTTCTCTTGGCCAGTAGACCCATGGCTGTTAACTAAAATAATGTTACTTATTTGTCAGGAGTGGTTTCACTCACTACTTAGGCAACTGGAGATCACTGTCTACTCTGTCTTAGTGAGGCAACATCTGGAAGACAGTGTCCACTCCTGGGCTTCTCAGTTCAAGACAGAGTTACTGGAGAGAGTTCAATGGAAGCCACAAAAATGCTGAGGGGACTGGTGCATCTCTGATGAGAAAAGTCTGAGAGCCCTGGTTCAGCCTGGAGAAGACTGAAAGGGGATCTTACCAGTGCTTATAAATATCTAAAGGGCAGGTGTCAAGAGGATGAGGCCCGATTCTTTGCAGTCATGCTCACTGATAGGACATAGGGCAACGGGCACAAATTAGAACATAAGTTCCACCTAAATATAAGGAAAAACTTCTTTCCTCTGAGGGTGCTGGAGCAGTGGAACAGACTGCCCAGAGAGGTTGTGGAGCCCCTCTTTCTGGAGAGATTCAAAACTCACCTAGATGCAATCATGTGCAACCTACTCTAGGCGAATCTGCTTTAGCAGGAGGCTTGGACTAAGGAGATCCCTTCCAGCCCCTACCATTCATTATATTTTCAGTTTCCCCAATTGTATCTGTAGCATGTGAGATGTTTGTAGCATCTTCTGATACTTTGAGAGCTCAGTGTGTATTCACTGAGAACAGATTCCTTGTTTGTTTATTGCCTCTAGACTTGACTGCAAGGTGATGACTTACACAACTTATAGTTTTTTCCTATTTTTATAGAAAAGAAAAAGCTAACCCATTTGGGCAATCCCTAGGTATGTCTCTACCCTCTTTCCTTTCTGAGGAAGGCTGAGCTTTCTCTCACTCTTGCTGTATTTTTTGATCAAAACCCTAATTTTCACTTGGGTGGGTGGAGCTTAAATTGGAAAATCTTTGACAAGTCTAAACTACATCCTCTGTTTGAAGCATGTCTTCCTCTGTTCCCAACAGCATCAACACTGGCTGGAGGAGCTGGGGAAGGTTAAAGATGTGCTCAGTACATTCCAGGATTAGGATCATTGTTTAAATAATAACACTCAATCTCACCAGCCCATGTTTTCCACAAAGTCTTTATTTTTATTTTCCATCCAGCCTTTCTATATGAAAGATATAAGAGCTTTGGTTTTGAGCTCTTTCCCTTTCCTTGCCTTCCTGGTGCTTTCATAACCTGCTGTGCAGGGTTTTGTGGCTCTTCTCCCCAGGCTTTCAGGTGGCTAAGAGCAGAATTTGAGCCAGGATATTATTAAACTACTTAAAAAGAAATTAAAGAGCTGTAGTTTAATTACTACTGTATTCATTTGGTTCAAGTGATGCAGAGTGCTTGTTCTTCACAACCACCTGTGGGATGCTTGGGCATTTTTGATATATCTGTTCCTTGTTTCAGTGCCTGAGTCAGAAACATCTGCTGCCACTTGACAAGTGATGCTCTATTGACCATTTCTGACAAGTCCCACCTGTTCAGGTTTGCATAAGCAAGTTTGAAATGCCCAGCCATGGAAAGAATAACTCTAGCATCACTTTGTTAGCTGCAGCTTTTCCCTCTCTAGCCACTTTGGGTACCTATTGAAGATTGATTTGCAGTGAGGACAACACCTTCTTTTAAGGGCTGTTCACCTCTTAAACATTACACATTTAAGTCCATCTTGGCCAAACCTAATTTCTATGGGATTGCCTTCCAGTTTTTTAATTGACTATAGGTACTCATATTCTTCTCCTCATCTTAAAGGCAAAGATGCTTGTAGGTAAATAGTTATTAGGTCTTCCTGCAATGGTATTCAAGCCACAATACAGCTTCAGTAATAAGAAGATGGTAGTGAAACTGAGACTGGTTATATCCATACAGCTTTGGCCAGGGAAAAGTCAAGCAGTGCAAATAGAAGTGCCTTGCCTCTTGATCAGCTTTCTTGAACAGGGCCTACCTGCAGGTAAGGCAAGTCATTCATTGGAGATGTGGTCTTAATTCTTGGTTTTAGTTGAGATGCTGTGGCATCTGGAAGTTTTAATCCAAGGCCCAAACCCTGAGATATAGCTTACTCTCTGATGAGGGTTGTGCAGATAAATACATTAATGTTTGTGAAATACTTAGGAGCCACTTAAGGATATCAATAAGCTTAGAGTGTTATCACTGCATGGGCTTTGATTAAATCCCTTCTCCTCTTAAACACATTCATTGAAATCTTGTGCTTTTTTAGGAGATTTTTGTTTGTTCAATGTTGATTTCCATTCGAAGTTCAAAAAATCTGAGCCAGCTTTCTTAGCTGCTTGGAAATGTTCAAAGCTTTTTCCAGGCTTATTTCTTTAGTCAATAATATTGTAGTGAATTGCAAACTTGAGCTGTAGAGAGTTTTTTGGCAAGTCTTGATTTTTGCCTTTGGCAGCTCGCTAGGCCTCTGCCCACGCAGCCCTGGTGAGCTCTGGTTCAACCTGCTCCATATGGGGATGTGGGAATCATCTGGTGGGGTTTTTAAAGGCAAGTATAGGGCAAACCCAAGTGAAAATGCTTCTGTTGCTTTGGCTATGACTAGTCTGAAACTGGGAAGTGCTTGCTTGATGCTCAGGACAGATGAACGTTAAGAATTTGATGTAATCCTAGACCTCAGGCATGAAACTCAGCTTGACCTTTCCTGTTGGGTGCTTTTGTGCAATGCTACTGGACATTTAGCAACAAGAAAGGAAGCAGAGGAAGGATATCGGTTCACCCATATGTCAATGCTGGGACATAAAGTGACAGGGAGAGGAAGGGCTGAGACGTGTGCAGAGTCACTGGGTAAAGTAAGAGGGGAACTGAGGGGCTCAGGGGACCGTTGTGCTTGCTGGAGGTCATCAGTTCAAATCCAGTTTATGGAAGTAGTGACCAAAAATTATTGTTGTAGATAGCTGATCTGCTTCCTACGTCCAGTGAACTTTGCTCTCCTGTGGTCCTCCCTGGCCTGATTGCTGGTCATAAAAGCATTTGCCACAACTGGTCCCTGTTGGCAGATTAATAGAGGGGCTAATGACTCTGCTGGAGGGGTGAGAGGTGGCTTTTCCCTAAAAGCCATCTCCTTAGGGAAGGTCAGGACTCTGTAGCAGGGCTGTGTAGGAAAGCTGCTATGCAGTGGTTAAAAAATTGAGTGTTTTTTAAATAAACCCAAAAGCCCTTCTTGCATTCTTCCTAAAACACAAATAAGGATTTTGAGCTCCAAGATTTTTTTTCCCCTCTTGAGTTTACCCTAAAAGAGCAGTAGCAACCTGTCACAAAGTTAGTTAAGCATTTAAACAAAATACTTCTGCTCTTTCGTGATGCTGCCATCACTTGCAGGGACAAGGCTGCATCCCAAAGCCATAAGCTCAGAAGATGGGGATCGAGCATTTAAATCAAATTAAATTGCTTTTAAAAGCTCCTGAGCACTCTTGCTTGCTAGCAAATATTCATATCTAACAGCAGTCTGCTTGGATGACTCTGATAAAACCTCTGATCATGACTGTCTCTACTTCTCAACCCATGTTCCCACACAGCCCATAGAAAAACTCGTGGGAAATCTTCTTCAGTGGTGGGCAGTATGTGCAGGCTGCAATGGATTGCTCTGATCAAGGGAGCAGTTTGTCTGGTGAGGACTCCAGAACTTCTAACTATGCTGTGTAAAATAAGAAGTGTGAAGCCTGGAACTGAGGCTTGTGCAGATATATTGCAGATAACAGACCCAAAACTGTGCTGACATGAAGATGGGATTGTCCCTGATGATATTTGAGGCAGTTTTCACCTCTGTATCTCATGGAGGGATGCAATTTAGTTTCTCATTGGGCTTTTTCAGTGAAAACCAAGGCACAGAGCTGGTGTTAGTCTGAGCACTTTCAACTAGTAAAGAGCTGCTGGCTGGCCACAACATAACACAGCGGGTCTGAATGGCGCTGCATGGGGCAGGGGACAGCTGAGGACTGAGCTGGACCACAGCAGCCTCCTCAAGCAGAAGATGCTGGGAGAGGAGGACATTATGATTTGAATAGATTTGTACTGCAAATTTATTTTTTTTTTTTCCTTGCCAGGAATTGGAGCCTTTGGCTCTGGGCTCTTTTACTTCAGACTCATGTTAACTTTGAGAGGCTTTTCTTTAGTTTCATGGCTCTGGCACTGAGCTTGAGCTAGCAAAATGCACCAACAGCGTGACATTAATTCTCTTTCAGCAGTGTAGAAGCATGTCTGAAAATAGATGCCAATTTAAAAGTGATATTTCAGGGCTCTCTCAGTGCCAAATCAGACCTTTGGCCATTTATAGTATCTGTCTTTCTGGCAGAGACTGGCTTCTGATGCTTCATATCAAGATTTGGTGTTCAGTCAAGTAGGACACAATGAAATGTATTGTTTAAATGAAGACAGAAAGATTAAAAACACTCCAAAGCTCCCCCAGACAACACTTCTTCCCCATCCTACATGAAAATATAATCACAGAGATGGTCTTGCAGATCTTTGCCAGTGAATAGTTACTGCCCATTTAAAGGGAACTGAATAAAGTTAACACAAACGTGTTAAAGCTTGTAAGTTCATATCTGGAAATGTGTAAACCAGAAGCAGCTTGATTTGTGAGAAAACTTATAGCTTCCAGTAATTTGTAACAGAACTTTACTTCAGTTAGTTTAGTAGCTGCCTGCAGTTTGTTGGGATGCAGTGGGAGACCTTACATCAGCTTTATTTTTCTTACCAGATCTTGGGAATTGCAGCTCTTGGCATTTCTCTTGCCTTCACCCACAGGGCTGATCCATTGATCTCAGCTCCCTTGATTAATTTTTAGGCACATGTACATATCTACTCACAGGAATCCCACCCTGTGCTGCTGGTGCAGTGGTGTGAGCAGACCCTGTTGTACAACCTATCTCTGATGGGATGTTCCTTTCTCCTTAGCAGTTGGGAAGATGGCCTTGAATATCTTACTTCCAAAAGCACTTTCCTTTTCAGAATTTAATGCACCATATGATACTTTAATATAACACAAAAGTGGGATCTTTGGACAGAAAGATAAAATGTGTGTTATGAAATAAAAGGTAATTTGCAATTTTTATGTGAGGGTGAGAAGTTGTTACCAGCGTCGCTTGAGAGAAAGGAAACTAAGGAACAGAGGAGCAAAGTGATGAGTCCAAGATCTTGAGTTGCTGCCAAAACCAAGACTGAGTTTTCTTGGTAACTGGCCCAAGTCTGGGGAACCAAGCCTTATAGGAACTAGATGTCAAGATCAGCCTTTCCAGCAAGAGAAAACTGTTGTTCTCTGCCACTAAATCAGTGTCCTGCATGGATGGGGATGTCCATGTGCATGTCCCCACCCAGGCAAAGCACTCCTGTTTTGGAGAGGTCCCCCACAAAGCTGGCTGTGCCATGGGAAGGCTCTGGTGCAGGGATAGGAGCAGAAGAGGGCAAGACCCAGCAGTTCCTTCTTCTGACCACCATACCACAACAGAGATGAGACAGGCACTCTCCCTTCCCAAATTTTCTCTTTCTAAATGCAGGTTGGAGTCACATGGAAGGTTTTACATTGGTTGAAACCCCCAGCAGAAGACTAAACTATCATGCAAAAATGGTAAAGGAGTTCTATGGATTTGCTTGGAGTTGATTGCTGAAGAGAGGGAAAAACACGGATTGTGCAGATTTTTGGCCTGGGTGCAAGGAGCCTACTCATTGTTAAAAGCAACATTGATCTGTAAAGAGGGGACTTTTGGGTGGTTGTGTGTCAGGACAGTTTCATTCTGAATCAAATTCTACTGAAAGTGAAGTTCTGGGTTTCCCACAACAGGAGCTTGTGTAGGTCTCCATCCTGGAGATTCCTGCTTGGGCATGCTAGCTATACTTTGGGGATTTTAAGGAAAAAGCCTATTCAGCTGGTGCTATTGGTGCAATACACACTGAGGTGGTTTCATCCATTAAAGCCATTTGGATGGAGGATGGATACTTTGAGTTGCTTGTCACATCCTGCCTCCTTTCTCTGCAGCCAGTGCCACTCTGTCTCAGGAGAGAAAAATAGGGAACAAACTTGGTGGTCTTTGTTTGTAAGGAGGCATCCTCATTTTTCCAAATAACTCTGTTTTTTCTGAGCTTTTGGGATTTTGGGCCATCTCTGGCCATCGATTCCTTGTATAACAGCTTTGCTCCAGGTGGGTGAGCACAGTTCATAGAGATCCAGGCTCTGTATCTCCAACTGGAGTGAGCTAGCTCTGGGCTTATTTATGCCTCCTAAATAACATCTCTAACCCATTGAATTTTAAGCCAAGTGGATAAAACTCCCCAACTTGTCTTACCCTTCCAGAGGCTGAGTTGCTGAGGTCTCTCATATGTGTAGCTTGAGTAATGGCATGGATGTGCCTGCACATGTCCAGTCCCCAGTTCGATTGCAGGAACACAGCAATAATCACCAAGCCCCATAAGAAGCCAGCTATTTGAATAAGCTTTTTAAGTCAAACCCAGATATTTTTCTCTGCCTGAAATGATTCCTTTAGTTGATGCATAAATACCAACCACTCCCCAAACCATGGGGGCTATCTGGTGCAGCTGGGTGATCCCTGGTGTATTACCCACACCATACATTGCACCCAAGCACTGTGAGAAAGGGAAGAGGAGCTTCTAGCTTGCTGGTGCTCCCCAGATTATCATAAACTGCCAAACTCACGTTCCTCTGAAAGCAAGAAAAATAGCCCAGCTGCCTTTTTTTTATTAGACTTTTACACAAATTAATGTAATTTTAGTTTATAACAGTCCTTGCTGTTAGACTCAATTTAGTGCAGCAGGCACTTTGTAACAAACCTTCTGCTGACAGCATCCCTGTGGAAAGGATGCTGGAGGGAGAAAGGGGGGCTATGGATGCACGGGGACCCACGCGCCTGCTGCTGGCACCTTGCTGCCCAGCCACACTTAGTCTCCTGGGGATCATAGTGCTGTTCTCACTGCTTGTCATCACTTGAATGATGATTATTTGCACCAGGGTCTTAAGGATGCTCAAGCTTTGCCTGTGATCAGTGTGGAGCCGCTTTGGCCAGACAATGTGAAAACAGTGTGGGGACTGAGAGAGCATTGGCGGTCACCAGCTGTATCTTGCTTACAATCCTCAGGAGTGATACCCCTCCCCAAGCCTTTTTAGCTACTGTACCCTTGTTGAGGGATGACAAGGTTATGTCGCCGTGGTCTGGGGATCTATTGATCACTGCTGAGGAAGGTTTGCGAGGGAGGTTGGGAATTTTTCAATTTGCACCAGGTGGATTAACTCATCCTGTCCTGCTGTGGGATTCTAGGGTACCCTGAGTGGTACTGTTTTGGAAACCTGGGAAATTCTAAGAGAGCTTTTCTCCAGGCTGCATCTAAAGGCTTTTAAATTGTAATGACTGTTACACCAACCCTCAGATGATGGCACTGGTGACCGCTGTAGGAAGATGAGTGAGCTGGGAAGGGGCTGGCACCTCCTGGGTCCTTCCTCTTTCCACACAAAACCACAGCGATTCAACCCCATGGGGCTGGCCAGAAAGGCTGCTTGCTGCACAAATAGGCATGACCATGGTCATCCTGATATCCCCCCAGTGGAAATTTCCATCAAGTGCCTGTTTTTTTTGGTTGTTTTTTTGTACAGTCCATGTCTGAAATCACCAGCTTGCACTTGGTTGGGGAAGCAGTGCACAAAAAGATGCTGGAAGGTCTCCTTAGAAGAACATTTTTATTGACTCTTTCTATGCTTTGTAATATCCTAGGGATTAGGAGCAGATTTTTCAGAAGATGGAGAAATAATCTAGCTCTTGTGGCAAACCAAGTGTGCCTAAATTAAAAAATAAAAATTAAAAAAAAATGTAAATCTCATGGCTCCTGGGGCTTTAGGAGAGCCCAGCTAGTTTGAATATGGGGGTGCAGAGAATTGTCTGTGGCTCTCCATCAGATTTTACCCTGGTGTTGGATTTCTGGGAGCTTGGAGCTCTTTGGTGGCAGATAGGACTTGCAGCATTGGCTGCTGGAGACCTGCCAGGGTCATGCAAGGTTGGGAAGGGGCATGGATAATGCCTCCTGAATGATGCTGAGCCAGGCAGCGGGTGTCACGTGACTGACCCAGGTCACTGTAGGCAATGCTGGAGCCTGGGAATATATCAAGGGGCATGGGGAAGGGGGAGCAGGGCACACAAAAATCAAGGTGGAGGATGATGTGATGGGGGGAAGAACAAATCTCTTGGTCATATGATTTCCTAACCTCTTCCTAAACCTGGGCTCTTCATTCTCTGCTGTTCAAAAAACTTTATTTGCAGAGACAGAAGGGCTTGCTCTGCTCCACCACGAGTGAACGTGCCTGAGCACAGTGGTCCCCAGCCTGGGCAGCAATGAGTTGCTGTCCCTTGCTGTGCAACCTCCAAGTCCCACCTGAATGACTTTGGAGGGTGGTTGTGCCTCAGGAGAGAGGACAAACTACCTGCTATGGATATCACAATGGGCAGTGCTTTGCTCTTCTGCTGCCTGAGCTTTGGATTTTTCCCTGATTTCACCAGTGTATTCAAACCCCTTTCAAAAGTGTATATATGGTGCCAGAGAATTTGGATTTAATCACATCCCACTGAAATACTCTTCAAAGGCATGTCCCCTAGGAATGTTGATCCTGAGTTTACCCATTACTGTTGTAGGGAGGATGGTGGAAGGGGAAGCAGGAGAGTAGACTGGTAGAAAATTACACATATTCCCTATCCTGTGCAGCACCTAGGGGAGATTGTGGGGAAACAAAGCTGCTCCAGAGCTGAGAGGTGAGACTTCAGAGTTTGAATTTCTACCTGTGTATTTTTATTTGTATATATTAAACCTCTCTAAAGTCCAATCCTCTGCCCAGAACCTTTATAAGATGCCCAAACCTGGTGTGTGTAATGACCTTTGAAAATAACTTTTTCTCTAAAAGCCAGCCCTCGGGCTCATCTGTTTCAGGAAGTTTCACTTCTACCTCCTTGCTTTCATTTCCCCTTTACCTCCCTGCTTGGTTCTTTTCCTGGCCCTGGTTAGGGCTCGGCTGGGTTCACAGAGCCCAGTCAGTAACCAGGGAGCAGTACTGAAGGCATCACAAAGCAGCTCACCCTTAACAGCTCCCACCCCAGCGAGGTGCAAAACCAATAGAAGAGGAGATTAAAGTTATTTAACAGCAAAAAATATCAGTGCTTGCCCTGAGAAAGATTTTACTCTTTACTAGTCTGTATTGGAGAAGTATTTAATTTTTCTTTGAGGTATTACAATAAGCCTGGGATGTTCCACTGTTACACATGTACATTTTCCCAGCAGTTTTAACCAGAAAAACTAATGGGCTTTTGATAGCTTGGAAATATACTGTTGTCAAAGCTGTGTAAAACTTCATTATTATTTAGCAAAGTGGAAATCCAAAACACTATGTGCTTTGCTTCCTAGTTGAAATTCACTGGTTGGGTTTCCCCCCTCAATTCTTGTAGAAATTGATTTAGAAACTCTGTGTCTGCATTAAAACTGGCTCCTCTATTAATCCAGTGCAGAGTTTCTTATAGTGGTTTTTTGTGAATGAGAAGTAAAATATGTATCACTAGAGGGGTAAAATAGGAATTACTATTTTGCTTTTAATGTACTTGCATAAGGAAAGATAAAACAGATATGTCTGGCAAAACAAAAAAGCTTTCTACTTTCTGGTCTTAATCACTGTGTTTCTCATTGTAATGTGTAATTGTAGGACTCAGGAAGGAAAAAAACAACTATTCAATAATAACTTTCCATATTTGTACTATAGCATAAATAGTATGTCTGGTGTGTTGGGCAGAGATGAGTTGTTGAGTGCCTTATGTTAAAACAAAGCCCACCATCAGCAGAGCCAAAACTCCACGTGAGGCATAAACCCAAAGCCAGCGCCCAAGCAAAAATAGAGGAGGGAAAAAAAAACCATGGGAAGGTAAAACTCTATAACAGGGAGGAAAAACAAAAGCGATTAAAGTCCTGCCTCACCAGTGTTTGCCTTGCAAAGAGGGAAGCTGATTTAAAGGAGCAGGGGAAGGAAAAAAAAAAGAAGAAATCGGTGGATTAATGTGAACTTTAATACTGAAGCAGTGTGTGTTTACTGCTGGTGACCACAAGACATAAATCTTGTGAGCACAATGTACAATGCGAGGCAGCCCCCAGGTTTTTTTTTTTTCCTCCAGCCTCAATTTGTGTGCAAGTGTGTGTTAAGTGCCGTTGAAAAATAGTGACCTTTAATAAAGGATCGTATCCTGAGACTATTTTCCCAGACACACAGTGACCTTTCAAACCAGACTGGGGTGAGGGGGTGTGGGGTTTGGACTTTGAACCGGCCAGTTCCCGCTGCGTGCCTCTGTTTGCCAGGCTACTTTTTATTGTGTGGCCGGGGAGCGCTGGCTATGCAAAGCAGGCTGAGCTGCCAGCCTCAACCTTTGCAAATCAATTTGTCTGCACCCGAGTGAAAGATGCTGCGACGGGGACAGGCTGCCTTGCTTTGTGCCACTGGCACTTGTGGCACTCCTGGCAAGCCCCCTCCCAAAACACCATGCCCTTCTATTTTTAGTTTTTAATCTCATTTTATTTTAATTCAAATTTGATTTAATTTTCTCCTCCTGTAACTCTAGAGAGATGGCCATGGAAGAAGGGGATTCCTCTCCTCAGCATCCCTCAAAACCCTAGGGGCTGAGGGGGTGGCACTGGGAGACTCCTCCAGCTTTCTATCTCACTTGAAGAGGAAAAAACCCAACATATCACTCATGCAACATCCTCTACATAAATGCAAATGCTTCCTAAGGGTTAAGGTTATTGATTTCCCTGGGCTTCCCAGGCTCTATATTAATCAGTACCTAAAAATGCCAGGAAAAGACAGAGAAACACAATTACTTCAGGTCCTCTAAATTTCAGCTTCTCCAGGTGGCCCCTCCCAAAGAAATGTAAATCCTGTGCTTTTTGTCAAGCTGGATCAATTCCTGCGTAAGCCATTAATCACTCTGCTCTCCATACTTTGCTCTGAGTCTGAAAGTATGGGGGTCCCTCTCTGGGGAGCCACCAAGACCCTGCTGGGATGTCACTGGCCCTCCTCTCCCCTCATCTTCTCCTTTGTCCTCCAGTGAAATCGATAGCTGGGTATCTTTGGCATTTCTCCTGGAGGCTCTAAGTCATCAAATTCATTGTGCTCTTGATTGTGTGTATCTTGTGAGCTTTCATCATCAGAGTAGTACCAAGGACCCAGGTGTGCTCACATAGTTTTATTATTTTGCACCCAACATAGTTTAAATCCTCCACAGACATTCTTTGGTTGTGGTTTGCCTTGTTGCCTAATACCTATGGAGTCACTGCTTGCCACAGAGGGCAGATTGCCAATAGTCATCCTTGCTCAAGCTAGGCTTTGACAATAAACTTCAATGTTTTCTTTTTCTTTTTTAATCAAAGTTTTAACTCAAATTTTGGTTTTGCTCTTATATCCCTGAGCATTGGGTTAACCCGCTCTCTAACTGGGACCATGACAAGTAGTCCAGGGCCATGAGTGTATGGAGAAACTATCAGGGAGCAGGTAAGGGTGAGGGGATGGAGTATGTCACCCCCTCCATGGTACCAACCCCTACAGGTGCCCTTACTCTATGAGGAAGATGGAGCAACTCAATCCTTGTAGGTAGGGACAAGCAGTCTCACCCTTGTGCAGCTCTGGCAAGGCTGTAGCACATGTCCTGGGGAGAGGAGGAGGGATCTGGATTACTTAAACTTTAAAGAGTTTGTGTTTTAGAAGGATCATAAAAATGAAAGAAGGGGCAAGAATTTACTGTAGTTGAGATGGGAAGTAATTATGGTCTGGATAGAGATTTCAGCAGCGGCAGGGTCAAGGTGAGGATGGGCTTTGTCAGTGATCTGGAGGTGGTGACAAGCCGATTTATGGGCACGGGAGACAGGAGAGGGAAAGAAAGATCGAGTGTCAAGGATGGCTCCAAGGTTTCTGGCCTTGGGAGAAGGTCAGAGTCAAGCAGAGCACTAGCAGAGCCAAAGGCCCTGGGCATTTCATGTTCATTTTCAGTAATTGTGAATAATACAGGTTGGGGGAAAGGCTGCTTTACTGAAGTATCAGAGTGGAGGGAGCTGACAAGTAGCAATGGAGATTGTAATGGGTTGTGGAGAATCACAAAGGGCTTTGTGTGTCATGTGAAGAATTATTGAGATGTACAGAATGTGAATATTTCATCTAGGACAAGATTATTATGAAGGTTTTAGTAGGTGAGCTGGAGATGGGAGGCCAGGTACTCACTGACACCTCTCATGTGTTTGCTGTGGGCAGGACAATCTCTGCTTGTGGGCTGCCCTTGGCAGGAGGGACTGCAAGCTGTGGCTGCTGCACTGCTGGGCCACTCTTGTTCAGCCTTTATTCTTCTCTGTATTGGGAGGCTTCGAGGTGGCACTGGGTTTTTGAACACTTACTCCAAGACCTTATTCATACAGAGAATTCATACTTTATTCATACCGAGTTTATTCATAGCATTCTGTCTTGTTAGCCCTCTGATTCAAGGCATACACAAGGCTATGAAAGGGGGGTTAGCAAGTGGATGTGTGCTTTGAATGCTAATAGTATCTGCTTTATTTTTATGTCCTTTCTGACCAGTATATGGTGGATCAGTGTGCCCGGGTCTCGTGCGGGAGTGGGTCATGGATGAATGGTAGCTTTGATTCACACCAGCCTAAGGAAGCAACCAGAAGGCTGGCTGTGGGCAGACAGTGTATTGCTAGAGTTAGGATTATGTTTTTTTCTCTCTCCTATAGGGGAAAATATTTCCAAAAGGGAGGGAAAAAATGGTTTACTTAAAATTTTCTATGAAAATCATTAACTTCTGGGATTAAAAGAAAACCTAACAACAGTCTGGAAACTTCAACATTCCCTTCCCTTGACTTGAACATTGCCTCTCCTGAGGCAAGAGGGACTTGCCTCTCCTGTGATACATCTCGATTCTTTTATGGAGCCCATGTGTGCATAACAGGAATCACTCATGGTAGGATGTGATCAGATGCAGAAGGAGTCCAATACTGGTTAGAAAACTAAGTTGTGTAAGGGGAAAATGCAGAGATTGAAACAAGTAAATGATGAATCCTATAAGACCCAGTGGAAGCCTTCTCCACTTCATATAGAATTAGAATGCTTTGGATTAGAAGGGACCTTTAAAAGTCATCTAGTCCAACTCCCTGTAGTGAGGAATGAAATCTTCAACTAGATCAGACTGCTCAAAGCCCCATCCAACCTCACCTGGAACATTT
Source organism: Bucco capensis (assembly GCA_013396975.1). NCBI lineage: Eukaryota > Metazoa > Chordata > Aves > Piciformes > Bucconidae > Bucco > Bucco capensis. Next base: position 669,623 of record VWZO01022441.1, on the reverse strand, counting down.
CCAGGGATGGGGCATCTACCCCCTGTAAGCCACCATATGCCTTAGTTCATGGTGGATGGGTTTTTCTGTTTAAGTCCTTGCTTCTCTGTCAATGAAAAACCAAGGACTATCAGGGAAAACAAGTCTTGATACTTTGAAAAGGAAAATATATTGTCTCCTTTCATTGAGACAGCAGAGAAGATCGAACATATTTCCTGTATGTGAGGCAAGATGTGTTGGCAGAAAGGTGCTTAGGTGCTTTGGTGCTTTTTGGTTGTCTGCGGACACATCATCAATTTGAGTATGTGCTGTTGTATCCAGCTGTTTCTGAGGTTTTGGTTTTTTTACCCTAGAGGTGAAGCAATTTGGGTGGGAATGATCTGTGTCTGGCAGGGTAGGCTAAGTTAAGAGATGCTGCTTCAGAAATCATGTATTTTAGAAGGTTGCTTTAATTCCCTAATCCATCCTCTTCTATCTAAAACTGGCACTATTGTTTACGAGCTGTACATCCAAGCAAATCTCTCAAATCAGCATATGTGCAAACACTTTAATTCTTGTTCAAAACTAAGCCTTCATGTCTACCTGAGGCTTTATTTAGCTATTGAAGAGCAGCTTCTGTCCCCTAATTGTTAAGGCTTGGCAGCATCCTGGATGGAGGGGAGAATGGCTGGGTTGGTGCCACAAGATGGCCTCGTTATAGCCACTGTAGCTGGAAAGTTGCTGTTCCCATGTTTTCTGCATCTGTTGTCTTGCAAGCTCTTAGCCAGGATGATTTTGGAGTAATCTCACTTCTTTCCAGCTCTAGTAAATGAAGCAATATTTGAATAAGTGGAATAAACACAGTGGGGATGAGCAGGAGCTGAAAAAGCCCTTGGTGAAGAGAAGGTTCTCTGATCTGGCTGCTGAACTGATGTGGGATAGACATCTAAGGGAAAGATGATTTTCATGGATGTGGGATCTAGTTGCTCTGACTAAACTGTATGTATTCATTAAGGGAAGGCTGGTGGAAAGAGGTGACTAGCACACTTGATACTGAAAAATAATCAACTTGCAGAATTTCCACTTGAATGTGCTCAAGGGCATCTCATCCCCGTAAATATTTGGCTATAACCTGTGATGCCAGCAGTACTGAGGTCGTCTGGACGCTTTGCTCACTCTTGGGTGGACCAGTTTATTAAAGATTTTTAAGAGAGTCTTTACAAGTACCATTATTTTCATATATTCACCTAGTGATCTTTTTTCTGCTTCCCTTGGCCTGTCTTGAATGAGTTTCTTGATTTACTTGCGCCTCTGGAAAGCCTCTTTGTGTGTGTGTATACATACACAGAAGTTCTTAGATATCTATTTACTTGGTTAAACGTGAGCCACATGGTGTGTGTCTTTCCTGAGTCTGCTTTTCTTTTTGATCTAGAGGAGGTTCTGAGCAAGATGATCTAGATAAAGATGTCTGCGCTTATTGTAGGGAGGTTGGACTAGATGATCTTTAAAAGTCTCTTCCAACCTAAACCATTCTATGATTCTAGATCAGATCATCTGATTGGTGGGGAAGCTACATGGCTGTCTAAATACTTACAGATTTTTTTTTAATAAGCATCAAAATGGTTGAGAATAGACCTCTAGGATAACTTTAAGCACTTTAAACAGGATTTTTCTTCTGGAAGGATTTGAAGAGCTAGGTTTTGGTGCTGCTCTGGCTCAGAGCTAGAATGGATAGACCTCCCCCCACCCTTAGTAAGAGGAGCTTGCTTAATCCTTGTAGTTTTAGTCAAGGGTGCAGAGGACCAAAATTCTCCAATTTTCACCTGTTACTACCTGGCTGAAGACCTTATTTCTGCACTGATTAGAGCATTAGAGCATCTCGCACTTTCTGCCTGGGCTTCATGAATCTTCATAGTTAATGTGAGGAGGAATGTTTTTACTTTGAGGGTGGTGGAGCACTGGAACAGGCTGCCAAGGGAGGTGCTTGAGTCTCCATCTCTGGAGTTTTTCAAAGCCCAACTGGACACTGTCCTGTGCAACATGACCTAGGTTATCCTGCTCTTGTGTGTGTGGGGCAGTGGGGTTGGATTAGATGATCTCCAGAGGTCCCTTCCATCCCCTAAAATTCTGTGATTCTGTGACTGTCTCAACAGGATGATGGCATAAAGTCTGTGGGGTGAGAAACAGCAGTGTTTTTACTCTTAAACTTCCCCCTGTCCACACTTGACCGCCTCTGCAGGTGTGTCCTCTAGCTGTGAAATGAACTTGAACATTAGCTGTGCTCTGAAAGATGCTGCTGAGATGAGAGGAGATGGCAGAGGGCATGAGCAGACCCTGTTCCTTCCTCCCTATGCCTTTTCATTGGCCTTCCCCTGTTGTCCTCTCCCTCACCATGGCAGCAGATCTGTGCTCCTTACAAGTGAAGTTGGGTCTCCTGTGAAATCTGATTTTCCTAAGTGTATTTAAATGCATTCCTTGCTCCCCAGCCCAAAGCCAGGAGGGAATGGTGTGCTGGCTGGGCAGAGGTTTGATACCTCCAGTTCCTCACTTAATTGATTTACTCAGCATTTTAAATGCCTGTTACCTGAAACTCAGTCCATGTCTGTCTGTTTTTTGTTTTTTTTTTTTCTTTTTTCTTACAGAAGAAAAAGTTGCATAAATGCTTCTCTTCTTCTCAACTTTGTCCTCAGGGAATACAAGGAGTTAACGCTTGTTCTTATAGCAACAAGCCAAGCTAATAAGCACCGCAAGCTGGGAGGGCAGTTGTGAGGTTATCAGCAAACATGGGACTGAAATAAAGTTGGTTTTTAAAGAATGAAGGGGCTCAGATACCCCTCCCCTCTCCCTCTGAAGTGTGGGACCATTGGGGCTGGTGGGACAGAAACGAAAGGTATTAACAGGAGAGTCATTGTGTTACTTGGGTGTGTGGGGGAGAAGTGTCTGTCTGTCTTTTTTTTTTCTCTTTTAAACTTCCTGGTTGGTCAGGCTGGGGCTGACAAAGGGGAACTGGTCGTGTCCAGACACATTGCAGACTTCTGGCAAAATAGCCCAAGCTCACGAAAATTTACACATTTCCTGGCGCCTGGCCAGGCAGTACTTGGAGGACTTGGCATGGCTTTGCTGTCAGTTAGAAAAACGGCCTTTCCCCCTCCTTTTTTCCCTTCTCTTTCTTTGGTGGGCCAAGGGATGGAACGCTCCCATGTGCCAGGTCAGGACTGCAGAAAAAAGTCAAAGTTTGGGCATGAAGAGAGGTTCCTGTGATAGCATTTCTTTGAGTCAGTAGTGTGCCTAGCTTGCCCTCATCAGTGATCCCAATGAGCACAACCTAGCTGCAGCCCACCCCCTCATGAAGGAACATCTAATGGCCAGAATGATGTGGATAGCTATTGCTAAGCATCATTTTTAGGTTGCCCAAAGTGTTCAGACAGACAAGAGAGAGATGTGTGAGATGTGTGTGGTAGCTCAGCCTGGAAATAAGAGTTCTGGGAAAAAAAAAGGGTGCTGCTTGCAGTTTAAGCCTGGTTGTGGGTTTCTGGCCAGCTCTGATGTCTCACCTCCTTTTCTTTGAGGGGGGGGATTGAAACTAGTCTCCTGTCGGTCAGCAAGGCCTGTGTCACTTCCTTCCCTCCACTAGCCTCACTCTTTCCACAGAGCAGACTTTCAAATGAACATTTTCAGTTCATTAAAGGTAGTTTTGAAAATATTTTTAGTTCTGTAAAAAAAAATATATATAAAATGAGCGCTCGTTTAGAACTGGTAGCACAGGCTCAAAATGAAGGATGTGAGAAGCCCTCTCCATTTGGGGCAGATGGGCTCCAAAAATTGACATTTCCCAGAATCACAAAATGGTAGAGGTTAGAAATGACTTCTGGAGATCATCTAGTCCAACCCTCCTGCTAAAGCAGGTTCACCTAGATCAGGTTGCACAGGATCACACCCAGGTTTTGAATCTCTCCAGAGAAGGAGACTCCACAACCTTTCTGGGCAGTCTGTTCCAGCACTCTGTCACCCTCAAGGAAAAGAGGGTTTTCCTTTTATTTAGGTGGAACTTCCTGTGTTCCAGTTTGTGTCCAATGCCTCTTGTCATGTCACTGGGCACCACTTGAAAAGAGTCTAGCTTCATCCTCTTGACACCTGCCCTAAGCATTGAGAAGATCCCTTCTCAGTCTGCTCTTCTCTAGGCTAAGCAGCGCCAGGTCTCTCAGCCTTTTCTTGTCAGAGAGATGCTCCACTCCCCTCATCATCTTTGTAGCCTCTATTGGACTCTCCAGTAGTTCCCTGTATGTCTTGAACTGAGGAGCCCAGAAGTGAACCCAGTACTCCAGGTGTGCCCTCACTAGGGCAGAGTAGAGGGGGAGGAGAACCTCCCTTGACCTGCTGGTCATGCTGCTCTTAATGCACCCCAGGATACCATTGACCTTAGTCATAGGACCAAGCTGCTGGCACATGGTTAACTTGTTCACCATGGCTCTCAATTTAAATACTCCTATCCATTTTTGACAGTGTGAGGTACCATCCTACAACAACACTTCTTTGTCTTGATATTGTTGGTACCCATTGCAGACTCCCCAGGGTATGTTCTTGTCTGTCATTGGTGAGCTGTGGATGTACATCCTCCTGCATTCAGCTGGCAATACCATATCACCCCTCCCATGACACGTGTCCTTTGCAGTGTGGAGTTTAGCAAAATGTGCAAGCTTCCACAGTATCAACCAAAAGCAGGGACAAGAGGGGAAGCTGGCAACACTTGGACCACTGTAGTACTGGGGTGGCTGCAGGCTGGTAATGCCATGTACTTTCAACAGGAAGGGGAACCTTGGATTTTGGTTAAGAATTTCAAAGCACAGAAATGATTGTGGCCCTTGGCCTTCGGATATGCATCCTTTTTCCTTCTGAAGTATTAAGGCACTGAATGTTTTGGCTCTGTGGAGGACTTGTCTGTTTTCCCCTACGACAGACCCTCTGAGCATTTCAGGCAATGTATGAGCAGATTTACACTTTAATCCCCAGCACTCATGTCTAGGGATCCCAAAGCATCTTGCATGAATGTCTTTTCCTATTGCAGAAATTCAACTGTGAAGTATGCATGCCCAACAGCACACAGTACTGCTGCCCTGCCAGCTTTGGGGTTCTGAGTCTGCCTCAGTGGTTGAGGGTGATGGCAAGGTCCCAAAGTGCAAGTGCAATCTCCTCTGCAGCAGTAGGATGAAGAAAACAGGCTGGGGATTCCAGGTGGAGAGCACAAGACTCGTTCTCTTGACTGGCAAGCAAAGTGGCACATGCAGTCAAAACAGCAGAGGATGTCTTATGTGGGTAGTATGTAATTACCTGGGAATCCAACCAGGATTAAGACCATGTCTCTTATGAAATGCAACACAGGTTTGTTCATACACACACCTGATCATGTGGCTGGGGCTTCAGTTTTCCACTTTCTGTGACAACACCTGGAATGTAGACCTGTGGTTGGTGCCAAGGGCAGAATCATGCTTGCTTCTATCTTGTCTTCAGAAGTCATTCTTCCAAGGAGAGGACCATAGGCTTTGACCATTTTAATCTGACCTAAAGGTCAGAACGTGATTTTTCTGTGGTGGTATGGCTTATTGAATATATCTCTGACTTTTGTTCATCTACTTTTCATGGCATGGTAGAGAGACACTACAACACTGCTAAACTCCATGTAAACACCTGAGTGGTGAGTTCTTTCATTAAATCATAATTTCTTTCAGGGAAGGTTCCTGTTGATGTACAAACATAAGTGCAGCAGAAAGCAGGGCAACTCTGCAGCTGTATCACAGATCATTTTACTGCTTTTCTCTTTGTTCAGCAATGGTCTAATTCTGCAATGTGTTTCTTCTTGCTTGTTAAATGCATGAAGGTTTGTTCACACTGGTGGTTGAGCCTCACACTCATACGAGCATTTGTGCAGCTGAATGAACTATCTCTACAAATAATTGATGATCCAGAAAGTACAGAGGTTCCTTGTTTGTTTTTTTTTTCTTTTTTTTTTTTATCCTCAGCTGAAGGGCAGGATAACACAGACCTTGTTGACCTTGGGGGGTGGTAGTGGTGGTGGTGCTCTTCAGCTTCCTCCCTGCCTTGTGAAGGAGCAGTGATGAGTGATAGATCCTCAACACCAGCTAGTGCCCCCTCCACTTTCCTAGGTACACCCTCAGCCAGCAAACAAACACCCAAGAAGGAAAACCCACAGAGGGAGCTGCTCTCTCAGATTTGGGTGGACAAACGAGGGGAAGCTAAAACTTAGATGAGACTGCTTGGGTTTTTTTTTTTTTGAGAGTTCCTTTTTTCAGATCATGACCCCATTTCTTCTCCATACGCATGTGCATGCACAGACACGTGTGAATGTGTATATGCATGTTTCTCTCTCCTTTTATCCTGAAAAGTATTAGATGTTTGCACAGTGGCAGCTGGAGCAGTTAGATCACAGCAGGAGGTACTCAGTAAAGCTCATGCTGTGAAGCAATCATGCACCCTGGTGAGACTCCCTGGGCAGTGTGTGGGAGTACTCTTGCAAGGACCATAGGATGAACCTCATGGTTTGTTGTAAGCCTGCTCTAGCAGAGAGATGGCTGCAGTGCTTGGGTAAGATGTCTCACCTTTTACCTGCTGGCTGTGGATCCAAGTGAGGTCTTGGGCAGTTGATTTATCTGCAGTCTGTTTAAATTCTCATTGGCATCAGATGCGTCAGAGTTGCATAGTGCTGTTAAAAGGACCTAGGAAGAGCCCGCCAAGTCTATAACAGCTCTAGAGACTTGAGAGTGAGAGTAGTAACCACAAGGTTGTTACTGGGCTGCTTGTGTCCACCTCAGCATGAAGCGTGGAGGAAAACCTCTTATGTTGAAGGGAAAGCATGAGCAGAAAAAAGGTGGCAGAGTTGTACCTGATGGTGAGCCCCAAGCTCCCCATTTGCAGGATCATCCTCTGTAGGGATGTTAGATAAACAGCTGGTGGATCTGTACAGCATGGTAAGATAGGAACCACCCTGTGCTGAGCCCCCAAACTCAGGCTCCCAGGCGCAGATGTTAATAGATATGTTAATGGGTTAGTGCCCATTTGTTTTTAATTTGATGTCTTGTGCTTCAAGCTGAGGATTTTTTCCATTTCTGGGAAGTGATTGGGTAAAGCACAGTGAAAGCAAGGCATCTTCATGCCTTGGAAATCTCTTGGGGTAGGAGTGGGGATGAAGGTGAGTGTGGTGGGGGCTGAAGTAAAATGCTGAAAGAAATTGCATCAGATTTGGATAGGTCTGTGTGCTGGTTATGATGTCTTCTCCTTGCATGTCTGTCTGAGCATGTGCTTAGCGAGGATGAGCTTTGAATTTTATGAGGAAGGTGTTTGTCCCACAAGTACAAATGTCTAATTAGACCTGACACAGCAGAGGCATTTCCCTGACATTTATGCCACTGTCTTTCAATCCTCAAGAGCATGTAGTCTGGTGGGAGGCACCACAAACAATGTCAGAAACAACATAAAATTCTCCATTAGCCACGACCCCTGGAAAAGAACAAACAACAAACCAACACCCAACCCTCACACTGCTTTTATTAGCCACACTAAAAGTGAAAGCAGAAGGGTGGGGCTGAGTTTGTCGATCTTCGCTTGTAGAAAGGCATAAAATGGCTCATTTAAATTCTTAAGAACTGCATTGGAGGCAGGAGACACAATGAGGATCTCGGAGAAGAAAGGCCATCAGCTGAACAAACTAATCGCACGGTAATCAAAAGGGAGTTATACAGAGCATACTGGGAAGCACTTTAGTGGAGGTTCCAGCTAGGGGTGGGAAGCACCCTCTCAACTGACATCTTTAATAAATTATAAATAAAAAAAAAATGGCACAAAGACATGTAGAAAAAGAGAAAGATGAGACTAAGATGTCCCTACCTGGTACGTGCTCCAAATCTGTGGTGTGGTGGCTGCACATCCCTGCTGGGTAAACTCAATGGAGTTGTTGCTGTTGAGGATAACTCCCAAACTTCACTTAGCTTAACTGGATGAGTCTGGTTATCCCTGGTGTGCATGAGGAGTATGGTCCATGCTTGGAGTGACTTCTTGCAAGTTCTGCTCTGGAGGTTCAGTTCTCCAAGAAAGTGGATCTGGCAGGAGGATGTTGGAGGGGGTAAAGAACCAGTCTGCAGAAACAGGGACTGTGCGCTAATCCACAGCATCTTTCCTGCTAGTCTGAGTCAATAGGTGCTGTGAAAGCGTTAGCTTCCACAGGCTGCTAAGTGCTGTTCTGAGCAGCAATGTTACAACAAGACTTGAAAGTTGAAAAATTAAAAGCAACCCTAAGTAATTGTGGGGTGTGTCATCTTCAAAGCACTGCACAAGTGTTAATTAAGCTTCACAATACTGCTGCATGGTGGGACAGTAACCTTTGTGATGGTTGTTTTGGTTGGTTCTGGAGGTGGACAGATCGGGAGTGGGTTTTTTTTGTTAGCAAAAGAGAAATTAAGCATTACTTCTGATAAACAGGAAACTAAATTATACAGATAGGGGGAACAAAGTCTGCAAATTCAAACCAAACTGGTCCTAACCCACAAAATAGGGAAACAGGAGGTAGCAGTAAGAAACTGCTTAGAGGAGAGATAGTAGCTCAGAAATATCCAATGCCTCCCTGGTGGAGACTGCGAATGGACATTCATATTTGGAGGGCAGGAGTGCTGTCCATCCAAGGTCCTGAGCTTCAGGCCAGTCAAGCATCAAAGTATCTTGGTGCTGTAGCTGTTGTTTAAAATCCACCACTGCTCTTGGTCCACTCAAGAAAAGCCTTAGCATCAAAATCCTACCAGTTTGGATGATTTCCCTTTAGAAAAGCCATTTGATATGATGCAATCTTATCATGGTTGCACTTTTGGTGTTGCTTTTCAGATCTTTTACTAAGAAATTAATAAAAGCTCAAAAGCAGTGTCAGTTTTAAAACTGAGAGCAGAGGGAAAATGTAAAATGACAGCCATTTTTTTTGTGGTTTAATTTTGGGTCCTTTGGAATCAAAATACTGGGAGGATCTTAACTGGAACTATGACATAGGCTTAAAGGGAGGCTAACAGCACAAATTAAATATGGTTATAATTGCTGTTTTTCCCTTCTTACAAACTCTACATGTGACTTGTCTTTGCTTTTCCTTGATTCTTCAGCTCTTTTAGTTTTGTCACCTTTCTCTGCAAGTGGGGATGCTCAGGAGGAGCAGAGCCTGCAACACACCTAATCCAAACCCCCCTCCCCACAAGAAAACCCCCCAAACCACTAAACTTTTTTTGGTGGGAGACAAATCTTTCTGACTCTGCTGGCTATGGATTACAACTAGAATGGGAACTGTGAGAGTTCAAAACCAAAACAAACCAAAACCCTACCCCAGAGAAAGATCTGATGATAAAACTTTATTACTGATGTTTGGATGAATCTATCATTTTTTTTATAGGTATAAAACCTGATCTGTCTTTTGTGATATAGTCCTCCTCTGGCTGAAACAGAGCACCTGAAGAGCATCAAAGCTTGGGGATTTTGGCACTCTTGCCTTTGATCCTCTGGGTGCAATGATCCTGAAGCACTGAAATAAAAGGTTAATTAATAGGAAAAAACCTCTATCTCTGTTTTTTTGGGTATTGATTTTCCCTTTTGACTGGACTGGTCTGCTCAGAGGGTGGGAATGATTCCATAGTCTGGCACCGCATCTAGGAGAGCATCATACTATTTCATAGAATCATAAAACTAGAGAATGTTTTGGACTGAAAGGGACCTTTGAAAGTCATCTAGCCCAACCCCTCTGCAGTCATCAGGGACATCTTTAACCAGATCAGGTTGCTCAGAGCCCCATCCAATCTGGCCTGGAATGATTCCACAGATGGGGCATCTACCACATCTCTGGGCAACCTATGCCAGTGTTTCATCACTGTCACTGGAAAAATTTCTTCCTTGTATCTAGTCTAATTGTCCCCTTTTACTTTAAAGCATCATTTCTTGTTCTGCCACAATGACCCTGCTAAAAAGACTGTCCCATCTTTCATATAGGCCCCAGCTAAGTATTGAAAGGCTACAGTAAGGTCCAGGGGGTTTTGTATGAAGAAGCTGTAGGGTTGCAACCTTCATATAAGGCTGAAAGTTTGTTTCAAATTTTAAATATAGGAGAAGGCTGTGGCTGAAGACTTGAATTTTTATTTTAAAGTATTTCTTCTACATAAGTATTTTTGATCTACTAAAGGAAAAAGTACCAGTTTCTCAAATACTTAGCTTGTGTTGTCAAGACTGGCAGCAGTGGTACCATGCTCTCACCTCCAGCGAGCTGTGACTGCTCTGGGCTGCAATGTCTCATGCTTGGGTTTATGAACCTAATGTGGTGCATGCATGCTGAGGAAGTTGGAGATCAGAATAAAAATGCTTTGAAAATTGAGCCCTGGAAGACTAGGATTGTATTCTTGTGCTATTCTGGGCTTGACTGCTGACCCAGGTAACAAATCCTTTTGCCTCTTGTGGGCCTCTTTGAGTCAGTGTTTATCCATGTCAGGAAGGCAATGTATTCTGAAGACTCTTTTTTTTTTTTGTTTGTTTTCAATTAATTTCCAGCAATTTTTCAGAGGTATAGTAGTGTCACTGATTTTAGAGGAGTAACTCCTGATTTCAGTGGGTGTAACCAGGAGAGCAGCATCACTGGTTTTGACCAGGCATGTCTGCTTGAATTTTCTGAGCAAGCAACTTTCTGAGATTCCCGCAAAGTCTTTTGATACCAACTTGTGACCCAGCCCCAAAGGCACAGACTATCTTCTATGCTTCCAGTGTACTGATATTGCTGTGATCCACAGCCCTAATAAGGGGATAACAGGATCAGACCCTTCACAGAAAGGAGATCCTGGGACAGTCCCCTGGGCTTTCACACTATTTTTCTAGACAGCACTACTAGTCCTACTACTACACTAAAATATCCAGACATCTGTTGATTTGCAGGTGTGGTTATGGGTAGATGCTCCACAAAGCCCCATAATACTCTGCTGAAAATTAACCTCTGGTATTTTTGGTAAAAAGTCACTCAGTTCCATTAAAAAACTGTTTTAAGTTCTCAGTCATTCTCCTTTATCGTCTCATTTCTAGTTTTTCTCCCTGGCCTAATTTACTCTCGCTCCTAGTGTTTCCATTTACTTTAAGTTGTTTCTTGGCAATGTCTTTAAGAGAAGAAGCTTTGAGGAAGACAAACACCTCTGTGCAACGACAGAGCCAGGGAGGTTGGGTTAGAAAATGTTTTGCTAAGAGCTACTATTAAAAAAGACAGTCAACTGGCTTTTTCTACAGTGGTAATGTAGATTTTGTTTTGATGTCTGCAGAGAAGTGCACATGGACACATGGTTGTGTGTGGGAATGTCTCTTGCCTACATGAACCTCATGACTCATGCAAGTTTTTCCTCCATTGCTGCAAAATTGCTCACTGTTAGTGGAAACAACCCCATGGACAAAACGTGTGGAGCAGTTGGGTTTTTGTTGATGTTTGAAGATCTCGTGTGTTGGAGGCAACCTGGTGGCATCATTTGTCCTTGGCTGCTGCAGTTGTTGGCTGTTCCTGGGTGATGCTGTGGCATACCAGTCTGGGAAACTGGTGCCCGTGGTAAGGTTCCTCCCTGTGATTGAAAGCATTTGTGGGAGAGCTCATATTTAGAAGTTTAGGGATAGATGTCTCTGAGTAGCAAAAATCACCTGTTGAACCCCACCTCTGAGTTAATTATTAGTGATCATGCATCTTCTGTGGTGCTGTTAAGTTGCAGCTTGTCATAAAATTGGAGAGAAGAAAAAGCCCATGTGGGAAGGAGACAAAGGGAAACCTGTGGATGGAGGTGTGGTTTTGTCTAAACATTGAACTCGTTTACTGCCCATGCAGGTACCGAAGGGCACGAGCTCAGGGGTAGCGGAGTCAGTTATGTTGCAGGTCATAAAGATGCAATTATCACCCCTTGTTTGACCAAAGACTGTAAAAGGAGATTCAATGCCAGTATTTACTGTATTTTTCTTCCCTTCTGTTAAAAGGAGAGCCAATTTTGAATTATGATAATAGTGGCACTCTGGGCTTCAGATTTGCCTCCCTGAAATTTTCAGCTCCACTAATTTGTGGTTACTCCAGTACTAGAATGGACTTGGTAGTGGTGGCCTTTAGACTGACAAGGCAGTAAAAGTTTAAAGCTGCAACTGCTTCAGAGCCAAAGAAAGAGAGAAGATTGAAACCTAAAGGTTAGCGTGAAATGCACTTTACTGTTATCTATGAGAACAAATGAGTTAAAAAAATTTCAAATACCAGAATACCCTACAGGGAGGAGATATAACTATTAAAGGGCTGTTATAGCTGCAATAAATGTAGGAACAATAAAAATAAATTGATGAAGTAAATGTCAGCGCTGTTCCCCTGAGCTGCCCCCACACCTTTGTCCAAAAGTAGAACATCTCCAATTACAGAGGGTGGAATCAGCCTTCAATGACAATATGACAAGGACAGAACATAGAGTAGTGGCACAGGGAACACAATTATGCACAGCCTTGAAAAATTGTATCATAGTACAATGTATGGAAGAAATCAATTAATGATGCAGGGCCTCCACTTCTGTCTAATAATCCTATAAGAGAAGGATGAACCCCTCCTCTCCTTGCCTTGAAAAGGGAGAAGGAAACAACAGTCATGAAGAAGGATGGCCTGTGAGTGAAAGTCTGCGTAACACCACGAGTAAACATTTGCACGCTTTGTAGTATGCAGATATTCCTCTTTATCTGTTACTTTTTTTAATTGTAGCTTTGAGGGAAGTATTTAACTGAAACCTGCTTCATTGCCTAACTAGCTCACTGAAAAAAAAACAACCCCAAAGATTTCTTTGGTAAAAAGGCCAAAGACGAGAAAAGCTGAGAGCTTAAATCCAAAGCTGGGAGCTGAAAGGGAAGTGCAAAATTTTGGAAGTAAATGGAGTAGATGGTAGATGATGATTTATCTTGTGCAATTTACAACAGGTGCTAAACATTACAAAAACTGGAGCTATTAAGCAATCAAATTAAGATATAATTAACAGAAGAAAAATGTGCAGGAATTCTAATTAATACATATCTGAGCATATCCATGATCCCCTCCAACAGCTTGGCTTTCTAAGTCCGTGCCACCACATGAGAGTAACAAATACTGTAACATTTCAGGAGCATGCAGGATGTAATGGGTGTCACCAGAGGTTCTTCCTACCAGCCACAGTCCCCTGTGCTTTAATTTGAGAGGCATTCTTCTGAGAGAGCAGGAAGAAAGACTCCCCTTTTGTTTGAAGATCTGACTGAGAAGCCTGTAACAAGCTGGGGTTCATCCTCCTGTCTCTGTTTTCTGTGGTCATCCTACCTTCTCCATGAGGCGTTGTTTCTTCCTGACCCTCTTTGTGCCCCTTGTCCTATGATTGGGCACCACTGAAAAGAGTCTGGCTACATCCTCTTGACTCCTGCCCTTTAGATATCGATAAGCATTGAGAATGTCTCTTCTCAGTCTGCTCTTCTCCCGTCTAAACAGCTCCAGGTCTCTCAGCCTTTCCTTGTTAGACAGATGCTCCAGTCCCCTCATCATCTTTGTAGCCCCTATTGGACTCTCTTCAGTAGTTTCCTGTCTCTCTTGAAGTGGGGAGCCCAGCGCTGGACCCAGTGCTCCTGGTGTGGCTTCACTAAGTCGGAGTAGAGGGGGAGGAGAACCAATCTTGACTTTCTGGTCACGCTTTTCTTAATGCACTTGGGTCATGAAAAAACACCTGATAAAATGGATATGTCCTGGGTACTCCAAGTGATTAATAATTATGTGAGATTACCAGGACAAATTTTCTTAGCTTTGGTTGAAGGCAGAGCTCAACTCCCTTTTCTATATGCTTCCCAAATGGAGACATCAATGTTTTCCTACTGTGCAGCGGCGTTGTGAAGATCAATTGGTTAAAGACTGTGTGGCACTTTCAAGTGCTATCATTATAGTACTATAGTCTTTCTTAGGGAGGATTTGTTAGTTTTAAAAATTAGTTGTAAATCCAATAGAAAGTAATTCAACCTCTGAAATTCTGGTGAGATAATTATTGTGAAGACAGTATTAGTATAGTGCCTTTCAGATGATTCACTACTTTAATTATTACTTTCTAATTCTATGCAAATATCATTTAAAAACCTTGTAACCTTCTCTTAGGCTGGTTGCATTTACCCCCTCAAATACACCTGACTCCTCCAACTCCTGTATTACGTTCTTTAGGTGATTCACTCTGGCCAGCAGTGAAGTCCCTTGAGAAAATAGCATCTTTCACTGGGGGTTGAGAATTGCCCTATTTCTCTAGATTTAGTTTTCCCTTGGGGTTGTGGGTCCTGCTGTTCGTTGCTTAATGACTGTGTCTTGCAGGACTCTACCATTATCTAGTTAAAGATCTTCCTGCTCACTACAGAGGTGGTTGACTAGATGACCTTTAAAGGTCCTTTCCAACCCAAAATATTCTATGATTCTGTGATCTTTCACTGTGCACGTCAGTATGGACATCACCAGATCCCAACCATCTGCTCCAGACCAGGTCACATTTCATGCCCACCAAGTCCCCAGAACCCTGTCAGAACAAGGACTGTGGGACCCCATCGAGAGGAGGTGGAGGATGGAGTCGTTATTTTTCATTTTCAAAGGGGACAAAGTGATTAAGAGCTGCTTGTACTTGGAATTGTCTGTCAGTGAAGGTCACTCTTGCTTGTCCCCGGCACAGTCCATCATGGTGTACTGTGCCTCTTGGTGGCTTTTGTAGCACACCTCGGGGTGAAACATGGTGCTGTTTTCTTTCTTTGCTCTGACTGCTGGTATAGCTCTAGGTTGATGTTTGCTGTATGTTTCTCTATGCTCATATTCACTGAATTGAATATCTTCAGTTTCAGCTTCTCCTGGGTTATCCTGGTACAACAAAAGCCTATGGTGTTTTTTTAGGACAATAAGCAAAGAGGCCCTTTGTGAAGGCAAACCGCAATGTTCACCAGGCTCACTAAAAATAAGCCTAAGGACAGCCTTCAGTCTACTGTCCTACTCAAGGTAATTAATGGTGATACATGGAAATATAATAGCACAGGGCTCACTAATAAGTTAGTAACCACAGAAATGGCCAGGAAACTAGAATTGAAGGAGGAAGGGAATAAAACCTGGCCCACCAGTAATGAGACTAAAGGTGAAGGACAAAGGATGCGGATGAAATTGGTAGCCTAGATCATTCACATGGGCAACTAGCAGGATGAGCTGGAGGCCATTGTGCAGCGGGACAGCTATGATGTAGTTGCCATCATGGGAATGTGGTGGGACAACTGTCATGACTGGAATGCTGTGATGAATGGATATAAGCTCTTCAGGAGAAGATAGACAAGGAAGGAGAGGTGGAGGTGTGGCCCTGTATGTTAGGGAGGGTTTTGAGTGTATAGAACTTGATTTCAGTGATGATAAAGTTGAGTGTTTATGGATAAGGATGAAAAGGAAGGCAAATAAGGGTGATCTTGTGCTGGGAGTCTGCTATAAACCACCCAACCAAGAGGAGAAGGCAGATGAGATATTCCATAAACACCTGGCTGAAGTCTCACAATTGCCAGCCCTTGTTCTGGTTGGGGACTTCAACCTACTAAACATCTGCTGGAAATATAACACAGCAGAGAGCAGGCAGGCCAGGAGGTTTCTTGAGTGTATGGAAGATAATTTCCTGACACAATTGGTAGATGAGCCTACCAGGGAAGGTGCCTTGATTGACCTCCTGTTCACAAACAGAGAAGGACTAGTGGGAGATGTGGTGGTTGGAGGCCACCTTGGGTTTAGTGATCATGAATTGGTTAAATTCTCAATTTTTAGCAATGTAAAGAGAAGGGTTAGCAGAACCTCCACCTTGGATTTCCAGAGGGCAGACTTTGGGCTCTTCAGAACACTGGTTGAGAAAGTTCCTTGGGATGCAGTCCTGAAGGGCAAAGGGGTCCAGGAAGGCTGGACTCTCTTCAAAAAGGAAATCTTAAATGCCCAGGAGAGAGCTATCCCCATGTATCATAAGACTAAAGGGTGGGGAGAAAGGCCAGCTTGGTTGAATAAGAAGCTTTTGATGGGACTTAGGAAGAACAGGAGGGTTTACCACCTCTGGAAGAAGGGCCAGGAAACTCAGGAGGAGTAAAGAGATCTTGTCAGGTTACACAAAGAGAAAATTAGGAAGGCAAAACCCAGCTGGAACTCAACTTGGCCACTGACATAAAGGACAACAAAAAAGTTTCTACAAGTACATCAACAATAAGAGAAGAAACAGTAAGAATCTCCATCCCTTACTGGATGAGTGAGGGGAACATTGTAACCAAGGATGGGGAAAAGGCTGAGTTACTTAATATTGTCTTTTCCTCTGTCCTTAATGGGCAGACCAACTGCTCCCAGTGTGTTCAGACTCTTGAGCTTGAGGACAAGGATGGAGAATAGTACAACCCCCACATAATCCAGGAAGAAGTAGTCAATGACCTGCTTCTGCACCTAGATACTCATAAGTCTACGTGGCCAGATGGCATTCACCCAAGAGTACTTAAGGAGCTGGCAAAAGAGCTCACCAAGCGCCTCTATCATTTTTGAACAGTCCTGGTCAACAGGTGAGGTACCAGATGACTGGAAGGTGGCTAATGTGTTGCCTATCTACAAGAAGGGCTACAAGGAGGATCTGGGGAACTACAGGCCTGCCAGCCTGACTTCGGTACCAGGAAAGATCATGGAGAGGATCATCTTGAGTGAGCTCCACAGCAATTGCAGGGCAGCCAAGGCATCAGGGCCAGCCAGCATGGGTTTATGAAAGGGAGGTCTTGCATAACCAACCTGGATCTCTTTCTATGACCATGTGAATTNGGGAATGGTCCGAAGCTGCAACAGGGGGGATTAGATTGGATATTAGGAAGAAATTCTTTACAGCAAGAGTGGTGAGGCACTGAAATGGCCTTCCCAGGGAAGTGGTCGAATCACCATCCCTGGAGGTATTTAAGTAACATGTAGACTTGGTGCTTCAGGACATGCTCTAGTGGCAGGCATGTAGGGGTGGTTGTATTTTTGGTGTTGTTTGTTGTTGGGTTTTTGGTTTTTTTTTCATTGGACTCAGTGATCTGGGAGTTGCTTTCCAACCGTGAATGTTCAGTGTTTTTGTGACAGCGGCAGGGCTGACTTTAAATCACAGGAAAAAAAATTGTGAAGCCTAAGATTGTGCTCCTTCTGCTCCAGCTTTGGAAATGTCAGGTGGATTTTCAGGCACTTGACCTAATTTAACTGGTCATCCTTCTTCCATATGGTCCTCCTCTCTGAACTGGGGACCCAAGGAGGAGTTTTCCACTGCAGTTTTCCATACAAATATCTCTGGTTGGAAAGATGTGTTTTAATTGTTCTTTGAATAATTTCTAGCCTGACTTCCTGCCGAGCTTGTGCATAAACAGCCTTCCCTGGGCATCACTGCTGAGTCTCCCCAGCGCTAGGCCAGAGGAGGTGGTTATGGGGTTTCAGCCTGGAAACGGGGGGTTTCAGCCTGGAAACAGGGGGTTCCAGGCTGCAGAACACCCAAAATTGTCTGTGGATGAGGAGACTCCAGCCAAAGCACTGAAATGAAACATTTGTGTTTGGCACTGCCTTGTGCCCTCACAAAACTTGCTCTCTTCTGGAATGTCCCTCCATTGGGATGCTCCACATGGACTGGAAAATCTGTTTGTTTAAAATGCTTTCAGGCTCTGGAAACCATTGCAAGTGTTGAACCTCACGTGCGTGGATGTCCTCAAGCTAAGTGTATGCATGTCTGCCTGCAGGATCAGGACCTCAGTTACTAATAATGATTAACAATTAATTAATGATTCCCACCAGGCAGAGATGCAAACCTCTAGTTCATTGCTGGACATATAGTACAGCAAATTAAAGAGCGCAGTGTGATCTTTTAATGTGAATACTTTTCACTCATTGGCTGATGTCCCACGCATCAAAGTTCACTTTTTTAACATTGTGGCAAACTCCCCCTTTTTCATTCATCTTTCCTTTATTCAGATGTTTGTTTGATAAATTGTAAGAGATTTCAGTGCTTGTTGGAGTGATTAACCTCACATGCTGTGTTCAGTTTTGGGCCCCTCACTGCAAGAAGGAATTTTTGAGGTGCTAGTGCATGTCCAAAGGGCAACAAAGCTGATGGAAGGGTCTAGGGCACAGGTGTTATGAGGAGTTGCTGAGGAAGCTAAGGTTGTTCAGTCTGGAGAAGAGAAGGCTCAGGGGAGATGAGACTGCTCTCTACAACTACATTTAAGGAGGTTTTAGTGAGGCGGGGGTCAGTCTCTTCTCCCAAGGAGTAAGTGATTGGACAAGAGGAAATGGCCTCATGTTGTGGTAGGGGAGAATTAGGTTGGATATTAGGAAAAATGTCTTCACCAGAAGTGTTGTCAAACCCTGGAACAGGCTGGCCAGGGATGTAGTGGAGTCACCATCCTTAGAGGNTACAATTACCTGAAAGGAGGTTGTAAAGAGGTGGGTGTTGGCCTCTTCTCCTTAGTAACTAATGACAGAACCAGAGGGAATGGTCCGAAGCTGCAACAGGGGGGATTAGATTGGATATTAGGAAGAAATTCTTTACAGCAAGAGTGGTGAGGCACTGAAATGGCCTTCCCAGGGAAGTGGTCGAATCACCATCCCTGGAGGTATTTAAGTAACATGTAGACTTGGTGCTTCAGGACATGCTCTAGTGGCAGGCATGTAGGGGTGGTTGTATTTTTGGTGTTGTTTGTTGTTGGGTTTTTGGTTTTTTTTTCATTGGACTCAGTGATCTGGGAGTTGCTTTCCAACCGTGAATGTTCAGTGTTTTTGTGACAGCGGCAGGGCTGACTTTAAATCACAGGAAAAAAAATTGTGAAGCCTAAGATTGTGCTCCTTCTGCTCCAGCTTTGGAAATGTCAGGTGGATTTTCAGGCACTTGACCTAATTTAACTGGTCATCCTTCTTCCATATGGTCCTCCTCTCTGAACTGGGGACCCAAGGAGGAGTTTTCCACTGCAGTTTTCCATACAAATATCTCTGGTTGGAAAGATGTGTTTTAATTGTTCTTTGAATAATTTCTAGCCTGACTTCCTGCCGAGCTTGTGCATAAACAGCCTTCCCTGGGCATCACTGCTGAGTCTCCCCAGCGCTAGGCCAGAGGAGGTGGTTATGGGGTTTCAGCCTGGAAACGGGGGGTTTCAGCCTGGAAACAGGGGGTTCCAGGCTGCAGAACACCCAAAATTGTCTGTGGATGAGGAGACTCCAGCCAAAGCACTGAAATGAAACATTTGTGTTTGGCACTGCCTTGTGCCCTCACAAAACTTGCTCTCTTCTGGAATGTCCCTCCATTGGGATGCTCCACATGGACTGGAAAATCTGTTTGTTTAAAATGCTTTCAGGCTCTGGAAACCATTGCAAGTGTTGAACCTCACGTGCGTGGATGTCCTCAAGCTAAGTGTATGCATGTCTGCCTGCAGGATCAGGACCTCAGTTACTAATAATGATTAACAATTAATTAATGATTCCCACCAGGCAGAGATGCAAACCTCTAGTTCATTGCTGGACATATAGTACAGCAAATTAAAGAGCGCAGTGTGATCTTTTAATGTGAATACTTTTCACTCATTGGCTGATGTCCCACGCATCAAAGTTCACTTTTTTAACATTGTGGCAAACTCCCCCTTTTTCATTCATCTTTCCTTTATTCAGATGTTTGTTTGATAAATTGTAAGAGATTTCAGTGCTTGTTGGAGTGATTAACCTCACATGCTGTGTTCAGTTTTGGGCCCCTCACTGCAAGAAGGAATTTTTGAGGTGCTAGTGCATGTCCAAAGGGCAACAAAGCTGATGGAAGGGTCTAGGGCACAGGTGTTATGAGGAGTTGCTGAGGAAGCTAAGGTTGTTCAGTCTGGAGAAGAGAAGGCTCAGGGGAGATGAGACTGCTCTCTACAACTACATTTAAGGAGGTTTTAGTGAGGCGGGGGTCAGTCTCTTCTCCCAAGGAGTAAGTGATTGGACAAGAGGAAATGGCCTCATGTTGTGGTAGGGGAGAATTAGGTTGGATATTAGGAAAAATGTCTTCACCAGAAGTGTTGTCAAACCCTGGAACAGGCTGGCCAGGGATGTAGTGGAGTCACCATCCTTAGAGGGATTTGAAAGACACGTAGACGTGGTGTTGAGTGATAAAGTTTAGTGGTGACCTGGCAGTGTTGGTTAATGGTTGGACTTGATATTAGTTTCCTCCAACCAAAATGATTCAATGATTCTATAACGGTGCAAGTGAGAGAAGGAAAAGGCAAGTAAGCACTGGTTTTGGAGCAGTCAGGCTGGTGCTGGAAGTAGGGCAGAGACCCCAGCCCCTGGATGGGGTGACCCTGGATCAGAGGGATAGCTCCACCACAGTCTCTGAAACCAGTGCCTGGAGGACACAGAGAAATCCCACCGTGCAAGGGTAAAAAGGACACCCAGCACAGGCAGGAATTCAAGCAATTAATCCTTTACTTAAAGAATAATAAGCAACCAGATTTTTACATATCGAAAGTGGGAACAAGGTAAAAGGGGTTAAAAACTAAAAAGCAAGGACAGCAGACACCAATTAACACAATGCTAATTGACAATTTCCCCAAGCCTCCATGAAACATGCCAGACCTATTTCCCCAATTACTAATTAAATCAAACCACATGCACAATACTAATTTCCCTAACTTAGGGAACTCAGTAGACAAATAAAATGTGAAACTAACTTCAATGTGCTGTCAGAGTGCAAGGAGAATAAGGAACTTAAAAGTGGATACAACTTTTGCTCTTAATATACTCTTTAAACTTCTGACCTGTCCGGAGAGTTAGATGGGGGATCCTAATCAAGGCAGGGATGTGGTGGGGTCCTGCTTGCTGGCTGTGATTAACACTTGGACAGAAGGTGATTAGGTGAAGCTGGTCTTGCTTGCTGCTTAATGAGAAAGCTTCCTAGAAAAACAACCTGGAAAGGGATGCTCTTGCATTCTGAGATGACATGCAGGTATGGAGAAAAGCATGTGTTGCTTGCTTGCAGGAAGTCATTATTTAGAGCTGGGAGAGACAGAATCATAGAGTGGTTTGGGCTGAAAGGGACCTTTGAAAATCATCTAGTCAACCCCCTGCAGTCAGCAGGGACGTCTTCAATTGGATCAGGTTGCTCACAGCCCTGTCCAACCTGACCTGGTATGTTGCTGAGGATGAGACATTTACCATTTCTCTGGGCAACCTGTTCCAGTGTTTCACCACCCTTACTGTAGAATATTTCTTCCTTATATCCAGTCTAAATCTCCCTTTTTAATTCAAAACCATTACCTCACATCTTTTTGCAACAGGCCTTGCTAAAAAGTCTGTCCCCCTCTTTCATATAGGCTCCCTTTATGTACTGAAAGGCTGCAACAAGGTCTCCAGGCTGAACAACCCCAACTCTCTCACCCTATCCTCGCAGCAGAGATGTTCTAGCCCTCAGTGTTTTTGTGGCCTCCTCTAGACCTCCTCTAACAGGTCTATGTCTGTCTTGTGGTGAGGACTCTAGAGCTGGGCACAGCAGTGCAGGTGATGTCAAACCCAAGTGGAGTAGAGGGGCAGAATCCCCTCCCTTGACCTGCTGTCTATGCTGCTTTTGTTGCAGTCCAGGATACAGTTGGCCTTCTGGGCTGAGTGCACATTGCCAGCTCATGTCCAACTTGATATCTGTCTGGAAGAGACACTATTTGGCTATGTTAAGTCAAGGACTATTTTGTTTTCCAGGTGTGAAGGCATCAGCTCCTACCAAGCTGCAGTGTGTTGGGGCATGGTGATGGGGTTGGGGACAGGTATGCTGCTGGAGATGCTTTTGTGGCTGGGGTGTCCTTGCTGTTGCCCAGGCCTGAGGAAGCCCCATGAAGTTGGGCAAGAGGAGCAGAAGGACAGCTCAAAGTCTTCCAGTTCATTGTGCTTTATCAAAGCACTGACCCCCTCCCCTGGCATGAAATGAGGATGAAATAGTAATGTGATAGGTTAATGCCAATAATTAAAGAGAGTTTAAAACTAAGCAGGAGACTGAACTGCGTGTGTGGGTGGCTGGAATGGTTGTTTGATGTGAAAGTCAATGACTGAATTATTCAAAGAGAGTGATTTCCAAATGATAATTTTACATTTCCCATAACTGATTTTGATTTATTACAGCAGCACCCGATAGCCTGGTGGGAGCTGGGAGAGACACTCAGCTCTGCTGCTGCTTCTTTCCCCTCTCCTTTGGGCACTTGGAGCTGAAACCCACCCCTGCCTTGGGACACACCTTTGTGCTGGTGGGGCTTGGGATTCTTCAAAGTAAAAAGGCAGGGAAAACACTTGTTGTAAACAAAATGGGTTGTTTCTGTATCAGTAGAAGGGCTTACTGCTGGGTGGTGTTTCTGGATGTGGGCAAACACTTAGGAGAATATTTTGATGCTGACTTGGGTATTGTGGTGTTGGCTTTGCATCACACCTGTAGATGCACTTGGCTTTATATGAAAGTATATGATGAAGCTTGGTGCTTGCTCTCCTCAGTCATGTTTTCTCCCAGGCCTTCAAGCAGATTTGCAGAATTTGTCTGTTTACTCTTACCACCACCAAGCCTACTTTTTTCAGGATTTTGGAGTGCAAATCGTGCTGTAAATCTCCCGTGAAGGGGCAGCTTCCTGGGGTGTGCAGTACTTTCTCTGTCTGAGCATGCCAAGTGCTACAGGGAGATCCTGGGGCATTCAGGGGTTTCGGTGGGTGGGGGGAAACATGACCCATGGCCTTGGTTTTGCACCATGAGCAGGGAACATGTATCCATCGGGACATGTGCAAGCAAGTATTTGGGACTGAGTGGTTTGGCTTTGGGAACATTTCTGCTGTGAATTGGAAACAAACTACTGAAAATTGTGGAGGTCTAGATTCCTTTTCCTATTCATGAGAAATAACCACTGCTGTTTTGGGAGGCCAGGCTGTTAACCCCCTCCATACTTGCTGGACCAGGCGTGGTGACACTGTGGCATGGCTGAGTTCAGCAGGGATGCTCTGGGGATTGAGTGTTGGTCTGTGCTGCTGTCTCGTGGGGCTTCTTCAAGGCTCAAATGTTACTCATTTCACATTACAGAGGCTCAAAGTGAACTTTTCAGAACTTGGAGGGAGTTTTGGTTTGGGTTAAATTTGAAAGATGAAGGATGGAGATAAGTAGGTTGGTTCCCCCTCTGTCCCCCTGGCTCGTATATCTGACCTGCCAGAGCCCTACATCCCCTCCTGTGGTGTGCTGCATCCCTGGGGACCTGAAGCCAAGCATGATTTACAGCCGTGCCTCCAGCTTGTGTCTTTGGGGCCTTCGTTGTCATTCTTTGTGTGTGGGAGGTAGTGGATGGTGGCAGAAGGGCTGGAAAGGGGCAGAAGGAGAGAGGTGGCAAAATGAGGTGAAGGTGGCAAGTTTTAAGGTTAGGGGTGGACTTCATCCCCCTATTAGGTATTGGCATCAGCAATGAAGTACCTGGTGGGGCAAACACTGCCACTGGAGGGTAGTATTCCCACCCTCTTTCACATACCTCTGGTACAGAGCATTGCTTTCCCAGGATAAATGGGTATTTGATTCTTACGGAAGGCTCTGTGGCTACAGCCAAGATGGCAGTGGCATGACCTTGTCATGGTGTGCACGGGTGGATGAGATGCATAGGATAGTGCTGATGCTAGTCCCTTGTGGTCCAGGTGAAAGCTGCAGGTTTTTTCAGAGGTGGCTTCTACTTCTCTTCTTGTGGTCATTAATTCTGCCCAGGGCCAGGGAGACCTTCTCTAATGAAAGCTTCAGTGAGATTGGTTTGTTGTGTGGAAAAGCTTCAGTTTCAGTGAATCAGCAATTTCTGATGAAAAATCTTTTGTCTGAAAATTCCCAAGAAGCTCTGACTCTGACCTCGGAGCGACTGCCTTCCTCCGAACACATTACCAGGATTTATGGCGCACTCCCATGGTTTATTGTTCTACAGTAAACGGAGCTGCTGGATGAGTTTTGACTATCCTTCTGGGCAGGGAAGCAAATCAGCATTGCAGGACTATCCAAACTTGCATGATTTAACAGAAGTCCTTGCTGTGGAGTGGGTGGGTTTCCCAGATCATCTAGCTCCTCACCAGTTTGAGCCTGCTTGGGATGGGCATGCATCTTACTGTATCTGGGGCCGTTTCCTCCTTTACCTGTTCTGGTGACTTGTCCTGTAGAAATATTTCCAGTGCTATCAGCTCTTTAATTAGGAAAAGAAGTGGCTGCATCCTGAGTTTGTAGTGTATTTTTCTGAAGGCTGCTGGCTTGCTTGTTTATGCTGTGGACTTGTCAAGGTTGCCTTAGCAGCAGTAAAGAGCCATGATAAGATAGTTTCTGCTACAAAAAACTTACGAAGCATGAGAAGGGAAAGATATTATTCCCATTTTACAGCTGTAGCCCTGGCACATTGGTACTGTAGTATTTGCTCAAGGCTGCAAGAAAAGAAAGCCTGAGTTTGGGATTGAAGAGAAATCTGCAGAATAACATCACCATCCTCAGTGTGGAATTACACCAGCCTCTTCTTTTGAGTTATAAGCATCTGTATTTGCCTCTTTAAAGATAACAACAGAACTATGAGAGTAGAAGGGCTCTAAATGGACTTGTCTTCAAAAGAGGAATGAAGTGGGATAAAAGGCAAAACACATAAGCAGGGAGAGGATCACTGGAGGGTGTTATCAGGACTGAGGCACCTACCTTGGATAGAACTTTCACTTTATGAACACTTCCCTTAATTTTAATGGAAATGGTAGGTAGGAGTTCTGAAAAACATAAAAAATCCAGGAAAATACCAAGATGGCTGGATGGAGACTGTTCCAGCCTATCTTTCCCATGTCAAACTTCTACTTTTACCCAAAACTTTACGAACAGTATTTAGCAGCTGTGGCACTGAGATTACCCAAAGTTGAGGTGACCTCCTCAAGGCATGTTGGGGATGGAGGCAGGACCAGAAACTTGATGCTCTGGCTGCCTGAAGTATGGCCCATCCAGAAGGCCAAGCTCTCTCCCCGTAATCATAGGGAAAAGTAATCAAATTAGTGCCTTTCATGTCACATTAGAGAAAATGGATACTAGTATGATGCATATTAATATAATATGATGGGGAATTGCTAATACAATTAGACCATCACATTTTATTAGTACTGGAGTGACAACTCACACTGAAGAACAGCTCGTGCAGGTGATGGCTGGGAGCGAGCATGAGCCTGGTGCACAGGCATAGGACAGTTATTTAACTTTCTAAAAAGCCCATTTTTCACCCCCACCCCTTAAGTGCTTGGTCATCTGAGAAAGCATTACACCAGCCCTTTGTAAATGTTGACTGATTCACTGTTATATGCTTCTCATATATTTTTCTTCCCATGTATATGCAGACATAAATAATGAGAAAACCAAAATATACATCTATATAGAGGAGAATGGTGTAAGTTTTCCTTCATATATTCTTTTTTATCTGGGTTTGCATCTTCGCTTTTTAGTTATAGAATGATCCTGTACAAGTTTGGTAGGTTACATACTGTAAGAGCAGCAGCTCTTTTCATACTGGTAATGCTCATCCCCAATCCATTGGCTGACCTCCAAGCAAAGAACACTTCTGTCTTAGAGGGAACTCATTGGGTGGTTGAGCAGTCCTGTGACAGAGCAGCAAATATGAGGCCCCACCAGGACAAAACGCTTTTCCTATTGACCTCTAATCCCAAATGGTTGAATTCCTGAACAGGAATGGCTTTGCTAAGCAGTTTCTTGTTCTGGCCAGAGGCTTTGCCTTGGAAATATTATCTATTATAATGATATTATCTATAATAGTATTATTGATCATCTCAGAAAGCATGCCATGGATTTGCTACAGTAGGTCAGTGCTGTTTTTAATTATGATGCCTAGGTTGATAATTGTCTTTCTTAACTTTGAGAACAAAGGAAGGACTTGGCGCTCTGAAAACCACTGGGTTCATCAGTACAGCATGAAGAGGAAAGCATAAAATAGTCCTGCAAAACTGAGCAGGCAAGGAGTAGATCCTTTTCTGGAGGCTTAAGGCATTGGGAAATATTTAAAGGAAAGATGTTTGTAGTTTGTTAGATTTACCTAGAGTCCAGAAATATACAGTGTGTTGTGTTTTTCTCTTGTTACTAGTTCCTATAACAAAAAAAAGTTGTGCTTTGTGTTCATGGTTGTCACCCTGTGGAAAAAGTCCATTTCTGTCCACTTGCATGGAGATGTTCACCCATGTGTGCTTTTCATAATATCTCTAGCTGAGGCTTTACATAAATGTGAGCTCTAACATGGTGCCATGAGTAAAGATTAATTATTTCTTATTTGCCAAGAGAAACTGAGGCTGAAGGGAAACCTGGGCAATGAAGGAGGGCAATGACTAAACCTCAGGCTGGGAACTAGTGGTGGGAGCCTCAAGCCTAATTAAAAATATATTTTTGTTGTAGTACTCCACCAAGTATTCCAGAAGAGCTGTGCCAGTGGTTCTGCCCATTAAAATAACTAAAATATTTATATTTTGAATTTACTTCAAGTCTTCCAATGGACAGAAAGTGCTTTCTAAGTAGTTTAACATGTGAACACTTTGGAAAATGAGTGTGGTGGTATTGACAAAGACCATGTGAGTATCTGCAGGTCCTTTTTGAAGCTTAAGGTGGACTTCCCTGAGCCTTTGGCACGGGCTGCTGATATGGAGGGTGCAGGTGAGGAGGAGGAGGGTGCATGGTGTCTCATGAGGAAGCACTCATTTTCTTTTTCATTTTTATTAATTATACCAGCTTTTGTGCAGAAAAATCTTTCCACCTTTTGATTCCATGGGCTACTTTGAGTATCACCACTTGCTGTGGTCTGTCAAAATCCTCCTTCCACTTGCCAAGTGAAAGATGGGGAAAGATGTCAAATACAATCAGATACCTTTGATTATTCCCATTATTTTGGAGATATTGTTTAACTCTGAGTGCTGAGGGGCCAATACTGCATGGGTTTGAATGTGTTGGACTGGAACCTTAGTTGAGCACCTTCCCTGCTTCTTGTCTTCAGAGACAGTTATCCTTATGTTTCCTGGTTGTTCACCAGAAAGTTTATAAAGGCAAGATAGAGCCCTCATCATCCTACTAATGTGGGTAACAACAATGTTTAGCTTTCCTCATCTTTGAAGTGCTTTACAAATATTAAATAATTAATCTGCCCAAGAATGGAAGAAAGAGTATCATCCTTTGACTTACTCACTGGGGAGTGGAGGCAGAGAAATCACATGGTTTCTCCAGGCTGGGGAGGGAGGTGCTACTGCCAAGTGGTGAGGACAGGGTTCATTATATATGGTCCCTGTCTGAGACCACTTGACAAGCAACCAATGTGCTTGGGTGGTGGGATCATAACACTCACACAGAGGATGATGTACCCTCACTGTGTTTGTGACCCCTCTAAGCAGGAAAGCAGGTACATGGTATCTCTTGGAAAGCCTAGGTGGTCCCTCCAAGGAAAGAGATATTTTACAGGACTTTTTTTAAGCGAGGAAGGTGCTAGGAGCAGTGTAAGTTTTGATATGGATGAGGACTGGTCATGATTTGACTTTACTGTGGGATGTTTGAATTGGATTGGATACCCTGTGAGGTAACAACACAAGGAGTGAGACGGGAAGCTGCTGGACATAGGGTCACAGACTGGGAGCAAGAGTGGTGACAGCAAAGATTATATGGGTTTGCTTTCCAGAACAACAGAGAAAAATCACAACACTGTTCATGGGAGCTTTCCAGAGATTAGGGACTTTGTATAAGCACTGAGTGAAGACTTTTGATGTAGATAAGAATTGGTCATTTCAGAAATATGGGTTAGCAAATCCCAAGCTCAAGTGACTTTCCTTAAATTCATGACTTGGTGTGATGAGTGATGGAGCTGGCAGAGAGCTTTCCATTGAAATACCATAAAGTTGAGAGAGGTTTTACCTGAGGCTTGGGGAGAAGCAGGACATTCCAGCTGCCAGGCGGGTAGCTGCCTGCCCTTGACTGTTAGGCAGGAGAAATGGGCTGGAAACCATGTGTGTCATAACCCAGGGGAATATCCTCAATGAATCACTTTCAGCTATTCTGGGATGACTTTTGCTTCATCTGTTTGGGCCAGAAATTTCATCCTGGAGCTAAGAAATTTCCCCAATGGAAGTTATGTTGAAATCAGTTTATTTAACCAAGTGTTGTGGGTTTTTTGGAGGGTTTTGTTTATTTTAATCAAAAAGAAAAAAATAAATAATGACCAGCTCTTTGTCCAAGATATTCTGATTTTGCCCTTCATCTTAGCCAAAATGTGCTCTTGTGTATAGCAAGCACTGCAGCGTGCCTGATCTAGCAATGGAGCCTCCCATCTTGTTACTTGATTTGGCTTTTCCTTTTCTTCCCCTGCAGGTCTGGTGCCGGGCAACTAAAAATCATTTTGGCTTTCCCCATCTTTTATCTAACCTCCACAAAGCGGGCCAGGCAACTCTGTTATTTCCTCACAATTCAAGCAGTGTTGTGTGGAGTTGTTTTTTTTTAATTGCAGAGGGCAAGTCCCAGAATAGAGCATAAATAAATAGATTATTTTAGAGGACTGTAGATCATTGAGTCAGATGCAGAAAAGGCTCCTTGTTTTGGAAGAGCAGCGTGAGGCTCACCAACAATAAGTCTCAAAGCCTGGTGAAAATCTCAGATGCTTTGAGGCTGTGTGTTTTGGGTGAACTTTATTTCCATTTGGCACAAATGCACTCATGTGAGATGCCAGCGACTGCCAGGGGATGTGGATGGAACTGAATAAAGCTTACTCCGGGCTGATATAAAGAAATATCAAATTAGACTGGAGATTGTATTTTCCAAGCCTTGATTGGGTTTTTAAGTCAGCCAAATTTCCACAAAGAAAATCCCCCCCTTCTTTCTTTAAGAAAGAGACATTTATTACAATAAAATTACAATTTATCATAACAAATGCTGGCAGTACATGTGTTGCTGTTTCATAAAGAGGGAGAACTGCAGTAACAGTTCTCCATGTATTTGCATCCAGTTCTGGGCTCCCCAGTTCAAGAGAGGCACGGAAATACTGGAGAAAGTCCAGTGAGGGCTGCAAAGATAATAAGGGGAGTGGAGCATCTGCCTAACAAGGAAAGGCTGAGAGAGCTGAGGCTGTCTGGAGAAGAGAAGGCTGAGATGGGAATCTTATCAATGGTCATCAATATCTAAAGGGTGAATGTCAAGAGGGTGGTGCCAGGGTCTTTTCAATGGTACCCAGTGATAGGACAAGGGGTAACAGGCACAAACTAGGAGTTTGTATATGTATCTGAGGAAAAACTTCTTTCCTGTGAGGGTGACGGAGCACTGGAACAGGCTGCCCAGAGAGATGGTGGAGTCTCCTTCTCTGGAGACTTTCAAAACCCTTATGGAAGTGTTTGTGTGCAACCTGCACTAGGTGAACCTGCTTTAGCAGAGGTGTTGGACTAGATGATCCCCAAAATTCCCTTCCATCCGCCACCATGCTGGGATTCTGTGATTTGATCTCATCTCCCAAGACTTATGTTGGTGTTTCACTCTTCCAAGATATTTGTTACTATCAGCAGTTCCCTATTCTGAAAAGAACTCCTGCAAAACCCAGCTCCTTTGCTGGAAAAAGGGATATTTGTCAGCTCTGGAAAAGAGTAGCAAGCAAAAACAACACCTTGAAACTTGGCATCAAAACTCTTGATAGTTGAGCACTCAGATCTAGATGCATATATGTATACACACACACCCCCCTGTGTGTGAGTGTTTGTATACATTTATATATTTGGTTTTTTTAGCTCAGGAAATGCATCCTGCCATGGTAAGCCTCTCCGTGCTGCTGAACAGATGTGTTAATGGGGAGGAATGAGGAAGCAGCTCTTGTTTACCCTGTAAGTTGGGAAACATCACCTTTGCAAAGCTCTGTCTTGGAAAAGTCTTAGCTGGTTGCGTATTCTGGAGCTCTATTTCCCCTGCCAGATTCCCTACTTTGAATACAATAAAGTTGCTTTGAACTTTTTCAATTATTTAACAACTTTCAAGTGGAGAAATATTTGGGTCTTTTAATTTCATTTTTGGCTCCTCTTTTTTATTTTTTTTTTTTTCCTCCTTTGCCTCCATTCTGTTTGCTAAACAGTAATTGCAGATCTTTCCTGCCACCTTTAATACTCCCAGCTAATTATCCTGAAATAAATCTCTTTCAAGTCTGCATGCCAGCAGTTGTGGGATATGAGCAGCTCTTTCAGCTCCCGGCTGCCTGTCACTCAAATGGGCCTCAGCTGCAGCTCCGAATGATGAGTATTAGTCTCCCGCTGGGATGATTCTCCCAATCTCCCCACTTCCAACAGCATCTCCCAGGGCTGCACCACGCTCCTACCTGTTAGCCTAATCTGGGATTTTCTTTTGCTAACACTGTTATTTTGAAAGGAGGAAGAGGATTCCTGGGAGAAAGGCACTCGGTTAACCTTTTCCTAATTGCCATTCAAAGCTGAAAGGAAAGCGAGAGAAAATAAAAATAAAGTAAGATGATGGGTGTCTCTGCATGGAAGAAAGGCTCAGGAAGGGTGGATATACAGGTGGGGTCCCTTGCTGACCTCCTGGGGCTATTTGTGTGGTCCAGGTAGGGTTCTGGAGGGCAGAGTCCTGATTTGTGCAGCATCCTGATTTAGGCAGCCTGCCTGCCCTGGGAACTCACCTGTGTTATTTCCAGCTTGTGTCCTGCTCACTCAGAAACAAGGTTGTTGGGTTGCAGGCAGAGCTAAATCCTCCATCATTAATTTATTAAGTGCAAGCAGTAATAGTGAGGGCTATTTTTAAATGCCACTTAGACTCAGACTCGTACAAGGGTTTGTAATTTCACTATAGGACATGCATAAAATGACATTGTTAAGCACTTAAAGATACGGTTTTAAATGAAAGATCTATTAGTATTTAAAGTGCTCACTACTTTTTTTCTACTGTATGTATACCTTTTAATGAGTTAACAATTGGATTGCCTCCAGAAACAGCCTCGCCAGGGGATGCTGTGCAGATGCATCCCAGCTGGACAACATGATGGACTTTGTGGTATCCATCACATTTTGGGTGCTGCTGATGGGGAGGCAAAGCAGTGAGGGGTGTTCAGGAGGCACTGTGGGTATCCTCCAGCTCTGGGCTTCCATCTCCACCTCATTTCTGAAGCTGAAGAGTTTGGTTAGCCTAGTCATCAAATGTGCACTCAAGTTGCTTGGCTGGCCTTGAATCCCTCTTCCTAAAGAGTTGTTTTTCGCTTGAGGTTCCCTCTATAAACTTGTGATGGGCTGCATTGAATTAATTCTATTAACTGCCAAAGGAATTCCTCACTGCCGAATTATATTTCCTGTGTCTGTAAATCATTTCACCACTGCTTTCCCTGACAGTTATGCAAGTGACCTTTTGATTTCACCATTTTTTTTTTTTTGTTATTTATGACTCTACTAACCACTCTCTGGCTGTGCATCACAGTACAATCAGGCAGTCATGTGGGATGCTTGAGAACATGGAATGTTTTATAAATATGCATATATATGTATATAAAAAAAGGAAATCGTGTAAAGTTGAATGTTTCAGACTTGGAGTTTGGAAACATAATATTTACATTAAGTCATGTTAGTTTCAAGAGTCTATTTTGGGGTATTTTCACTTCCAGAGAAAGAGTAGCTTGAAACCCTCCCCTTTTAACCAAGCATCTTTTTTTGTTGTTTGTTTTTTTTTCTGTTTGTTTGTTTTTGTAATTGCCAGTAGGACCAGTTCTGAAGAGGCCAAGCAATCACTGGGTTAAGTGGGAGTTATGGATGCTTAAAGCTTTGGTAATATCAGAGCCAGGGATTGTACTGTGTGACTTGTGTTGCATCAGAGCAGTGAATTCCTCTAAGGAAAGGGAAATCAGACACCTCAGCTTCTGCATTAGGATTTGCAGGTGGTGTGTTGCCATAGACATGTCTCTTGGGCATCAGTAAGAGCAGTGTCTAGGTGGGGACAAGACCCTTTTAAAGCTCCAGGCTTGTGCACTGACCAGATCTCTTGCCTTTTCACTGTGGTTTTTCTGTCCCAATACGTCAGAGCATAAAATACTGGGAGTATGACTGTTATTCCAGGCTGAGAAACCATGTTGGCATCCCTGTGCTTGATTTGTAAGTCTAAGTGGAACCTAGAAGTGTCAGTGGTAGCACTTAGAGGCACAGTTATAACACCTGCAAAAAAGTGAGACTGCTTTGCCTATTTGGCTCATCCTCTGAGTGCAAGTCTTGTATAAATATCACAGTCTGATGAGGAGAACTGGGATGATGTCTGCTTTGCCATGAGTGAGGTCCTCACTCTTGGGTAGGAAGCAGCTGAAATATGAGCTGTACAGCCATCTGTAAAAACCTGCAAACCAGAAGATATCCCAGCTCTGGCCATTTTAACAAATCTGAGGCATTGCCATTGGATTGTGCAAGGTTTTGCACAAGTAATAAATAGAGGTTTCCTGCAAAACATCTCATCCGTTCAGCTCTTATCTCACTTCACAAGAGGTGAAAAAACCCTCTGTGGTTCTCCTTTGCCATGTTATAAGTAGAGATCCCCATTTGTAAGGAAACATTGAAATAGAAGTTTGAAAGTATTCTCGTGTTTGTTCCCCAATGATGAATTAAATGTTTTGGGGTTGTTTGCATTGCCCTTTTCAGTCCCAGTTAGACAGCAGTGCAGAACAAGCACCTCATGCTGAAGTTGAGTTTGTAGCACTCTCAGGTTCAAGGATCTTGGAAAAGATCTCAAGTTTCATAATCTTGGAAAGCAAAGGCCATGGTAAGAGCTCCAGAAACACTGTGCCTTTACATTGTGCCTCTTATACCTTCTGTGGCTTAATCCCAAAGCCTGACTTAATTTTTTGGAGCTGCTGAGCCTTTGTGACCCATGCCTGGCATTGCGTGGTTTGGCCCTAGCCATTCAGCCCCCAGCAGAAGGCAATATATAGTACAACATGTATACTGAAGTATTCCTTAACATCTCAGAGTGTGGCTGAATCTGGTTCAACAGCTTCGCCTATCATGGATGATGTAGCTCAGATAATATCTAATGGTTGCCTTTGCCATTACTTGGGTGTATTAAGAGGAGTGTGATCATAGTTGAGAGAGGTTCTTCTCTCCCTCTACTCTCCCACATCTGGAGTACAGTGTCCAGTTCTGGGCTTCCCAGTTCAAGAGAGACAGGAAACATCTGGAGAGAATCCTATGAAGGCTGCAAAGGTGTTGAGGAGACTGCAGCATCTGCCTAACAAGGAAAGGCTGAGAGAGCTGAGGCTGTCTGGAGAAGAGAAGGCTGAGATGGGAATCTTATCAATGGTCATCAATATCTAAAGGGTGAATGTCAAGAGGGTGGTGCCAGGGTCTTTTCAATGGTACCCAGTGATAGGACAAGGGGTAACAGGCACAAACTAGAACATGGGAGTTTGTATACGTATCTGAGGAAAAACTTCTTTCCTGTGAGGGTGACGGAGCACTGGAACAGGCTGCCCAGAGAGATGGTGGAGTCTCCTTCTCTGGAGACTTTCAAAACCCTTATGGAAGTGTTTGTGTGCAACCTGCTCTAGGTGAACCTGCTTTAGCAGAGGTGTTGGACTAGATGATCCCCAAGATTCCCTTCCAACTGCCACCATACTGGGATTCCGTGACTTGCATGCTTCGTATTCTGCAACTTCTGCTCTTTTTTGGTCTTCCTGCTCGGTCTGCATTGTCTTTAAATTTTGTCCTATCCATTATCCCAGTTTCCACTCTCCAACCTCCAAGACCAACATGAGAAAAAAATAAAAGGAATTTTATTTCCCTTGCACTATTTCTGGTGTGCTTGCCCACAGCCTTCCTGAAAGAAACCAATAAATAATGCTCCTCATCCCCCTAAAAATTAAATTAAACCCAAATTTCTCTGGGGAGGAGGCTGGGTTAATTACAAAGAGCTACCAGTGCCATGTCTAAAAAAGGCTCCTTCATTTTCATTTTTAATATTTAGGATGAAACTTAATATTGGATTCCCCCCCCTCTTTTTTTTTGGTCAAACTTGTCAGTTTAGAAGTGGAGAGGCTGCCAAATGTAGCTAATATTATTCTGCCCAGAAGCTTCTGTCAGTTAACTCTTTGCAGCATTTGCTGGGGAGACTGTGAAGGGGAAGATGGTGCCACTCCAGCCCAAACCTGGATGTGCAGCATGGGTTATGGTTTGGTGGAAATCTTTCTGCTTGAGTGTTGGGGGCTTCACTTCGTAGCCTCAGCATGTGTAAAACACATTAATGTGTCTGGGTATTAAAGTTAGTAGAAAAACTTGATGAAGCCCCAGAGATTGATGGCAAAATGTATATTGGATTTCCTAAGAAGAAAGAATTTCATTTGTATTTGAAAGCAAGATGGTAAACAAGTGGTACCTCGTGATGTACATGAGTTGTGTCTTGGACTTCTGGGAGTGAAACTGCACCAACTAGAGATTAAATTGTGAATCTGGACACAAGGTGGAAATTTAAAGATGAAGGCTCACAAATTCCATTCTGAAAAAAAAAGTGCTCTTTTTACACGCGGATGGTGACATATTTTTAGTTAGTTGAAAATATTAGCAAAATGATGCTGAAATGAAAAGTTTTAGGCATGTTTAATAGAAGTATGGGAATGGTGTGTGTGTAACAGGGTCATGCTTGATAGTTCATATAAATATTGCTGTAATTCATCAAGAAAGACTTATCAAACCAGCCAATTATTCTATCACTGTCGTATCTCTGATCAGCGTCGTAAGTTTTGCCAACCCATGTACCGAATGCTACATTCCCTTGAGCACCTCTTCCACCCCCTTATTATCTATCACATATCACATGC
Organism: Bucco capensis; assembly: GCA_013396975.1. Lineage (NCBI taxonomy): Eukaryota > Metazoa > Chordata > Aves > Piciformes > Bucconidae > Bucco > Bucco capensis. The sequence continues at coordinate 634,772 of VWZO01022441.1, read as the reverse complement.
ATACAAATGTTTGGGTGTGCACACAGGTATTTGGGGTTGTTGCTGACTCCTTTTCAAAGTGGAATAGGGGGAAACGGTTAAGTATCCCTGTCGAGCTTGGCTACCTGGCGTAAGCAGGATGCTTTGACTTTGCATGACATTCTACTCCTTCTGGAGAATAATTCTTACTAGAAAATTGCAATGCTAAATCATTAACTTCTAAGGAGCTGAAAGGGAAAAAAGAGCTCACTTAAAGGACCCCAGTGTGTTGTCCCTGGCTTGCTCCATGTTATTTTGCGTGCACTATAAACTGCTGTTAAAATACTTCTTGCTGCATCGTATAGTGCAAAGTCCAGGCCATTTACAAACCTCCTAGCTGAGATGCCTTCTTTACACTGGAGATATAATGAAGCACTGAAAAGAAGAAATGCAGGGCAAGAGTTCAAAGGGAAAAAGTAAGAATAGGACAAGGGGAAAAGAGAAGAGAAAAAAAGAGAAAAAACAAACAAACAAAAAAGAAAATAAAAGAAGAAAAAAATAAAAGAACTGACTGCCTGAAATTAAGCTTCTAAATAGGTGAAGATACATGTTTATCCCCTGCCTTCCCCAGTTTGAGGAGCTGGGTCAGTGCTCATGATAGGGCTGTCTCTGGTCTAGTGGCACAAGGATCATTTGATGGGAAGACAGGAGCAGGCAAGTGTCTGTCTTATGAGCTGGCTTTTTTCATCTCTTGGATTTGGGGCAGAAATTGCAGAGATGGAGTAGTGGTGGCCAAACAGTCATGGTAGAGATGATGGGTCTGTATAGTAGATGCATTGGGTGAGGTGGGTTGATACAACAATCGGTTGTTAACTCGATACTAAATCGAAAATGGCAAGATGGACTGGAGTCTGTGAAATATGGTGTCCATATGGTGACATGATATAGCTTTATCACTGCTGCTTTAGAAGTAGTTATTTTCTCAAAATGTCTAAAACACTCAGACTTTTTTTTATTAACAGGCTCATTGTATGATGAAAATGCAGGTTTGAGGCTTGGGTTGTGAATAGTCAGTGACTTGAGAAACATCCCTCAGCATCTCGGTCCTTTTGTTTCATTCCCAGCATTGTCCTAGCTTAGGTGGAACTGGTGTGTTA
>VWZO01022441.1:586157-628657 GCA_013396975.1 Bucco capensis | reverse complement strand
AGGGAGAGCAGACCCCCACTTGCCATGCAGCTCTTCAAGCACTGTGTGTTTTCCAGGGATGATGCCAAGTGCTGTGTGGTTGGTTTTGTTGGTTGGTTTTTTTTTTTCCCCTTTGGTGTTTCTGCATGCCTTTCTGCTGAGAGGTAGCTCTTTTGACATGTTGTTATAGTGATGGAAGGAGCATGGATACACATTCCCCTGCTCTGCGCGTGAGACATATGGGAGCCAGATTGTACCTGTCACAAGTTGCCAACCTGAATTTGTGGGGTATAAGGGGACACGTTCCCAAGGGAATTTCCACTTGATGTTCTTGATTGCTTTGGCTAATATTTGCTTTGTGACCTTTCCATTAGCAGATACGGCAGTACTGCGTTTGATGCTACTCTGGAAAAAGGGATATGTCCAGCTTGCATCACCACTTCCATGGGTTTGCCAATGGAAGTGCAGAGGCAGTCCAACGCACTGGACAATACTGTGGGGAAAAATTTGACTATCCAACTTGGTGGTAGACATTTAGGGTCATTTCAGGAGGTGTTTTCCACTTAAAGTGGCTGTCAGGACCACCCAGACATAGAGCATCTCCAGCCAGGATACAGAGCAGAATTTCTTCAGTTATGCCATTCTGGTCACTTTGTTGAGGCATGTGTATGTGTTGGGACATATGTATGTGTTGGGATGTATATCTGCTAGGACATGCTATTCCAGCCTGGCTTCCCTGGGGGAATGGGGCAAACCTTTTCTGCTGACTCCTTTTTGAGGGGCTCCCATTGTGTGAGTGTGTGCATGTTGTGCAGATTGTGAAGTCTGTCTGCTCTTGAAAAGGCTTTCATTTGAAAATTGATTTTGATTTTATTGCAATAATCAGTATTATTTTAGAAAATCAATATATAATCAACGTGAAGCAATTTGCAGGGTTTTTCAATTTACTGAACTTTAGGAAAAAAGAAAAACCTTTGGGTTTGTTCCCTATGAAAAGAAGCATTTTTAACTGTCAAAACTGCCAAATCTAAAAACAAAAGCTGTAACCCTGAGTGTGGGAAAGGAAAGGCAGATGCTGGGCTGGAGGTTGGGCATTTCATACCCTGCATAGGTGCCATCTTCCATTGCCCCTTGGCGAGCAAGATAGAAGCCTGGGGCCTATGCCCACCCCTTGCAGATGTTCTCTTGGCCATGCTGCTGATGTTTGTGGTGAGGTGGTTTCTGTGTGTGATAGAGAGAGGAGAGAGACTTCAACTCCTCTCACCTCCATCTCTGCCTGACAGTGTGCTGCTGAAATAATGCCCTGGTCTGGGATTGAACCTGTGACTTTAGCTTGTGGATAATGAGCCACAGGAATTCTTGTGAATCCAGACTTTTTAGTCTGAATTTAACTTTTTCTGGATGATACAGGAGGGAAAAAGCACATTGCTGTGTGAACTTTATTTCTGTAACTAGAGTCAGGACAACCTTTTGGAGCTAATGCCAGGCACACCGATTGGAAAGGTCTCTGCTGATTTCTTGGGAAAAACCCTGGCCTGGGTAAAAGATCACTCAAAGTAGGAGAGCTGCTGGGATCTGAACTCCCTGAACTGGTGTAACGGGTTGCTTCCAGTGCTGACTGGCATTGGAGAGGCTGGTGCTGGCAGTGGCAGGGAGCTCTGCACCACTCTGGGCTGGACCTCACATCCTCCTCTGGGATGCTGGGCTTATGGTGCTGCTGAGTTGGAGTAAAAAAATTAGTTTTCCAAATTGCACATCATTTGCCATGGTGTTCTTGGATGTAGGAATAACAACTGGGACCTTAATTATCTGTATGTGCAACAGAAAAGGAGCTGTGAAAGCTGATGCTGTAGTCTAGGAACCAGCAGGCCAAAAAGCTGTCCCTAGGAGTGGCTTGTATGGAAAAAGATTTCCTCTTGTCCAGCCAGCTCCACCATGCTTTCTGTGTGCAGGTAGTGTTTGTTGTTCAAGTCTTGACCTGTATCAGCAGTGTGACCCTGAGAAGACCCATGGAGTAGGACTTGGAGGGAACAACTTAGTTCTGAGCTTCTTAAAATGTTGGAAAAAAAATAAAAAAAGAGAGTGGGAAGGTGGCAAAAAAACCACCCTGGAGTGAAAATCTCTGCTTGCACATTTTGGTTTGTGAGGAGGCAGCAGAGGAAGGGAGTAGGCGAATGTGAATGAAGCTTTACCAAACCAGCCCCCACATGCATATTTCATACTATCATTTATCAAAGTTTTATGAGCATCTGCTCTTGGCCCCAAAATCTTTTCAATTGAGAATCTCTTAATTTTTTTTTAATCTATCTGAGTTTGACTATAAGCAGAATCTTCTATAATTCATTTTTTTCCACTTACTGATTTTACCTGGGGTGGTGTTATGCAGGCAAACCCACACGGACCTGGGCTCCAGCTTGGCTCCACGTGCAGCACGTGAACCACATGTGGTGTGGAGTGGATGTCTATGTATTTTATTTCCCATAAGAGCATTGCTGTTACTTAAAAATAGTTTTGTGTCCTTTCAAAGCTGGAGCAAATAGCGTGGGACTTGGCAGTGTTGGACAGACCAGGGAGGGAAGGGACAGAAAGAGGTGGGAATGGGCAAAAAAAGTCTGTTTTGTGTTATTTCTCCCCAGACCAGGGCCCAGGAATGAAAGTCAAGACTTCAGGTAGCTCTCAGTTATGCCCCACTCTGTTCTGTTGCCATATGTTGCAGGAAGAAATCCTAGTTTTTTTGTTGTTGTTCTGTTTGTTTGGTTGCTTCTTTCCTTTCCTACCACTGAGCAATCTCTCAAGAGTTCCCTTAGTTCTCCAACCTCATCTACCAACATTTATATGCATTCTGCCACATTCATTCACTCATGTCTAAAAGAAAAACAGATATGTTTTACATTTGTCAACAAGCTTCATTGTTTGGTTGTTTTTTGTTTGGTTTTTTGTTTGTTTTTAATCACAGACTGGCTTAGAAATATCAGGTACTTGAGTGTCAGTTTCCATCTTCCTGTGATTTAATGAGCAAACACCAGAGCCTGCAGAAAAATTTGTGTGTGAATATTTGGATGTACTTCTGGACACAAGCTCCTAGCAGTTGTTCAAGAAGTTTTTTTTATTTGTTGATAGTTGACTTTTTTTCTTAGGCTTGTGAAGAAATAATTTGTTCAATGACTTCAGTGCAGTGATAATTTTTGTCCATCCAGAAAAATCCTCACTCCTGGGACACAATCTACAACAGAGTTTAATCTTATTTTCCTTGTGGGTAATTTCAAAATGAAATAAAAAGAAAAAAGGAAAAAATAAAAAGGAAAATGGGTTTAATTTTCCATTCATCTTTTCCTTTGGTATTTCTTAACTCTCCCTTCAGTTCCTATGTTATATTCAACCTTTAATTTCAAGATACATTTGCAAAATTCTGACTTGTAGGAGTTGGGGTAGCCTTGTGGGAAGACTTTTTGACACAGGTCTGAGGAAGTCAGACATGCTGAGATGTTCCATGCTGGTAGGGTTCACAAGTGAACTTATTTGCCAGGCTTTGCTCAATTTAAGGGAACTTTATTCATAAGTCTGAATAGTTTAACACTGAGTGACCATCGTATTTCACATTAATGCAGCTTCAAAGCCATTTGCATTTTTAGGGCTTTACTTTGACTCCCAAGGAGTCAATCCCTGAATGATTCAGGGGAAGTTATTTAAAACCTGTGAAGAACAGCAAGGTTTTACAACAGTGGGTCAATAGTCAGTCCTGATTTTTGAGCCTTGGTCTTGGAACTATGTTTTGTTTCTCAGCTCTCTGAGGTCTTAAATTTCCAGGGAAGTTCAGATTTTGTTTTATCATTTTGTGTTCAACAATACTTCTGCATGTATAGATGGAGAAGACCTGGCTGGAGAGGCTGAAGGTTTCAGATATGCTCCTAGACTTGTGCCAGGTGAAGAGGGAGAATTGCTGGTGTTTTTCCCTGGGCATCCCAGCCCCATGCTGTTTATGGCTCTCAGCCAAGGGCATTAAGAACCACTGTTAACTCCCAGTTGATTTCAAATTGGGTGCTAAATATTTGGCCTTTCTTAAAGTCCTTCTGTAACATCCAGAACTTGAGGCTGGTTTAGAAATCCTAAGTCTATTTGGAACACAGCAAAGTTTCCCAAGAAAGGGAGTCTTCAGTGTGGTTACATTAGAGGGAGGAAGTCCCCTTGGCTGGTTGTATCTTATGTATAGAATTATAGAATCATTAGCATTGGAAAAGACCTCTGTGATTGAGTCCAACTGTCAACCTATCACTGCCATGGCACTAAACCACAACATCTACATGTTTTTTGAACACCTCCAGGGATGGTGACACCACCACTTCCCTGGGCAGCCTGTTCCAATGTCTAAGAACCCTTTCAGTGAAGAAATTTTCCCAAACATCCAGTCTAAACTTCCCCTCGTGTAACTTTGAGGCCATTTCCTCTTGTCCTATCACTGGTAACACTGGAGAAGAGACCTACCCTCATCTCACTCCAACCTCCTTTCAGATAGTTGTAGAGAGAGATATGGTCTCCTTTGAGTCTCCTCTTCTTGAGACTAAACAACTCCAGTTCCCTCAGCTGCTCCTCATACTACCAGTGGTTCGTACAAGAAAATGTTAAAACGATCAACCTTCATGCAAATTGTAATCTTACCTTGAGATGTTATGTGTTATTGAACATATTTAATATGTTATTTACATATTACATTGAAACCTGGCTTCTGCTGCCTTCTGCCTTGCATATGTGTGCAGAGGTATGGTGTTTTGCTATTACACCTTGCCCTATGCATTATCTCCTTCAGAAAAGGTGATGGATCCCTGAAACTTCATCACAACAATCCATGGGGGGTAGAGGTGAGAGAAGAAGAAAAATTACCAGCTGAAAATATCAGATGCTAAGCATTCAGGTTGGCGAAACAGGAGATAAAAACATATTTTAAATATTTTCCAAGTATAACTGTTCCTGTATTTAGTCTGGGCTTCTACTGAACAAAAGTGAAAACAGCTAAAGTAGGTGATAAGCATAAAAAGCTGGATTCAGTGAGAAATATTTGGAGTTTCCGCACTGCAGGAACCACACACACTTTTGTTTTTTATGGACTCCAGCCCCTTTGTCTGAGCATTTATATATTTCTTGTGTCTTGTAACTCCAGCCAAGCTACTTGGTGATTCCCTGAGTGCATACAGACTAGAAAGAGAGCACAGTTAGGAGAAGCTGGCATTCACAGTCTGTCCTCTAGTCCAGCCAGTATGGTCTGTGGGATAGACCTTCTTGCTTTCAGGAGAATCACACACACACACAGAAAAAAGCTGGAAAAAAAGAGCAGTAAGAAGATAATAGTGTTTTCTAGGAACAAAACCTTAGAAAAACTGTACAAGGGCTAAAACTTTACAAAAATGAACAAAAACGCAAAGGGCCATCACACAGAAAACCCTCAGCTTTAAATTTTGCTTCCATCCAGCTCCAGCAATTTTTGTTCTAGAAGAAGTTAAATTTGAATTTAATAACAAAAAACCCAACAGCACAAAAACAACCAAAAGAAAAATAAAAAAACCCAGAAAACAAACCAAACAAAAAAAACACCCCCGAAAAATGCATTTCGTGCTGGCATTTTGATATTCCAACTGGTGGACATCAAATGCTGCTCAAGTGGACAGAGAGTTGTGCTGTATGGTGGCATTTGTAACCTGGAGCAAAGACTATGGCTTGTAGCATAGGAAAGACACTGCAAGTGCTGAATCCTTCTGGGTCATTATGCCCATCTGCGTATTTCTAAGGAAGTTTTAACAGGCGCAGAAGAAAATAACTCAATTTCTTGGTAGAAATGTGACTATTCCCAGAAAAATCAATGTATTTTCTCCTGGATAATTTAGATTTCATGGAGTCACTCTTTGGTGCTGGAAAAATTGGTCTTGTTTAAAACTCCTGACCAAGTCCTGTAAAAATACAAGTGGTGTATTTTAAAAGGATATATGAAAATCTCTTGCAGAAAAGTAATAGGGATAAGCCCTTCCCCTCCATGTGAGGAGCAGTAATGCTGTCCTACAAGTCTGGGCAGCACCAGGAGGACAAGCTCTCACTTAGTTTTCCTGTGAAAAAGTGTTCCTCCCTGCTTTACAGCCTGATTGAAAGTCAGTCAAAAGAGAGCTGGACACAAGGCTTTGATTTGGGTTCTCAAAGCCAATTATCCTTGATAACTTCATCTCTATTAAGCTCTACACAAATATTTCATAATCTGGAGGTGTTGACCTCCTTGCACCTGCCTGCAAAGACTATAGGTCTGGACTTCTCTACCCAAAGGACCTTAGGGAGGTACCTATGAGAGCTGGAAACACCTAGCTGAACACCTCTGAGGTCCAAAGTGAAGACACAGTCAGCACCTTCACCACCTTTCTGGAGTCACAAGGGTTGGTGAAGCCTTGTAAAAGCTGCAGCAGAGATCCAAGATGGTTTCTGAATGTTGGTCTCAGGAAAAGTGTGACCATTCCCAGAGCAATTGTCACCATATTAAAAAATGTGTGGCATCAGAAAAAATATTACTTATTTTTTAGCAAGTTTTAGTTAGAACAATGTAATTACTCTCAAGTCAAAATCCTTTGCAGATATCTTTACTGGGCTGTTGTTTGACTTGGTCCTTCTTCCATTCTTGTTGTGCAACCTTCCTGTAATTCCTAATTTGCTTTTGTAGGCATTTTGTTTTCTTTCTTAAATGAAGCAACCCAAAGAAATTTTTGATACTTTTAGCAGCTGTTGTTAGTAAAAATCTGGCAGAGATGGGAGAGGAAGACTAAGTTGTCTTGTACATCTCTCAAAGCAGGTATTGTTTGTTACTGTGCAGTGGCTTCCAGTTGTTCAAAACCATTTGCAAGCCTGCTGGTGTCACTGGGTGTGTTGTCTTACAATTTTCTGCTGTCTTCATTTGTGTTGGTAAGCATGAGGAGCATGGGCATGGAGGAGCTCACCTGGTAATTGAGTCACTGTGACTAAGTGCACGTGCCAAATTGCTACATTGAGCTATCTGAGCAGTGTAAAATGAACTTGCTTTCCTACCAGAACAATATTGGGAGTTCCTGCCAGCTCTGCTTGGGCTTAATTTCTCTCTATTACTCTATGGCACCACCCACTATCAGGGAGATAGAGATGAGATAGTATAAGTTCACAAAGTACAGTTATCCTTAAAAAGGTGCTTAAGGGAGTGTACAAGCTCAGGATCCAAAGGTGAAATCAACTCTCATTATGACTGCTATGAACTTATCAAATTCAAGGAAGCTCTAGGCTAACTGTGAATATCGCACACTGAATTATCTCATCCTATAATAAGTTTAGTGTTATATGTGGTCTAAAAAATGTCCTTTGTTGTCCATGAGAATCTTCTGGCTGAGGTCAATACAGATCTTCTGTATGTTCTGACATCCAAATTTAGGTCTGTGCTCTCCTACTTCGATACTAAAATCAAAGGGGTGGTGGGAGGATGATTGTTTCCCATGGCTGAAGAGCAAAGTAAATGCATTAACTTAAGAATATTAGTTATAAGATGCAGAGATAAGAGAAATGGGTGGGGAGCAGCAGTTCCCATCTGAGCCCTAATGGGGACTGTGGGAAAACTTCAGTGAGTAAACCTCAAACCAGGTGAAAGTCATTGCAGCTGAAACCCATTACACATCCCACCTTGAGCCAAGTTCAGAGAGGGTTTGCAAACCTTTTGATGAACCTAGGCTGAGTTTTAAGTGAGTTTGGCCCGAGTTAGAAAGGCAGGTGGAATTGCTCTTGTTTGAGCTGAGTTAAGCTGTCTGAACTCGAAAGCTGATGGGAAATTTAGGATGTGAGAACCTGAGACAGACCCAGAGAACAGAAGATGATCCCTGTAGAGCTCTGACCCTCTGTGGATCATTATTTTGTTGAATTTGATGTTTCACAGCTACATTTAGAAGGACTCACCCAATTCTCCTTTATGCCATCTCTCAGAAATTCTTGTTTACACAGTGTTTCCATCTCATTTGTTGGAGGGCAGATCTGTGTTAAATACCCAGAGAGTCAATGAAATGAAACCAAGTTGAAATAAATTTTCCAGATTATCGTATAATTATATTATAATATCTTCAATGCATGCAGGAAGAATATTTCTGCTGATTCAAGCCTAGCTGAAACAGCAATTGTTCACAGCAATAACAGTCCTTTTAAAAACAGTAAAACTTTGTGGGACAACCTCTGTCCTATCACTGAGCATGATGAACGTGTGTGTGGCACTGCTTTCTCTATGGTGGTATCAGGCTGCCCAGGAAAACGTTGGAATCTCCATTCCTGGAGGTACTAAAAAGATACGTAGATGTTGCACATAGGGATATGGTTTGGTGGTGACCTAATATTTGAACTTGATGATCTTAAAGCTCTCTTTCAACCAAAACAATTCTGTGATTCCATCTATACCAAGATGCCTCTCCAGATGCACATTTTCTGTGCAGTCCATCTTTTCCATGGAGATGCTGCTTGCCCCAGAGCTTGCATTACTTTTATTGTCTGGGTATGTGTTACTACCTAACTTATATCCACTGAGATTGGCTGCTAAGGCTGGTTGCAAGGAGAAAAGGCAGTTTGTTTAAGTGTCATCTCTTGGGTGCATTTAGAGGAGCGTGACCAGCAGGTCGAGGGAGGTTCTCCTCCCCCTCTACTCTGCTCTAGTGAGGTCACATCTGGACTACTTGGTCCACTTCTGGGCTCCCCAGTTCAAGAGAGACAAGAAACTACTGGAGAAAGTCCAACAGAGGGCTACAAAGATGATGAGGGGACTGCAGAAATCTCTTTGATGAGAAAAGGCTGAGAGACCTGGGGCTCTTTAGCCTGGAGAAGAGAAGACTGAGAAGGAGTTTTTATCAATATCTAAAGGGCAAGAGTCAAGAGAATGTGACCAGACTCTTTTCAGTGGTGCCAAATGATAGGGCAAAAGGCAATGAGCACAAACTGGAACCCAGGAGGAAAACTTATTTCCCATGAGTGACTGAGCACTACAAGAGGCTGTCCAGAGAGGTTGTGGAGTATCCTTCTTTGGAGACTTCCAAAACCCACCAGGACACATCCTGTGCAACCTGCTGTAGGTGAACTTGCTTTAGCGAGGAAGCTTAGACTAGATGATCTCCAGAGGTTCTTTCCAACCCCTACCATTCTGTGATTTTGTGATCTGGTAGAGTGTAGGAAAGCTTAGACCCGCCTGTTTGTTTTACTTTTGCAAGGAAATAATACAGTAAAAAGTGTAGAAAATGAACTTAGACCATGCTGTGTAAAGTGTAGAAAATGAATTTAGACCATGCTGTGTAAAGGTACTGTTGTGGCTGTATCACTTGGTCTTTGTGTGATGGTATTGCTGCACAAAGTCTTTCTTTAGGAGCGTGGGACACAATAGATAGGAGGACACAATGAGAGTGACTCAAATACAATGTTTTGCGACAAGAAGCAGCCATCAGAATTGAGAGTTACTAGTAACACCAAGCCACAAGCCACCAACTGATGCAGTGCATGCCGTGTAGTCTTGCAGTGAACCCCTATCATCTACTGAGAAATGTCATGCAAAGGAATAAATGGTTAAAACAATATTAAAAGGTAATTAAAAAAGGGCAGCAGAAATTTTGAGTCAGAATTATGTTAAAATGTTCAGCCAGACTCTGAGCTGGTTTTATTGAAGGGAGTTTCTGCTAAAGTCTGAGGAGCTGTGCCAGGTGATGTTGGTGGTGTGTGTTTGTAGCCACTTGCACTCAGAATATGGCTTTATGTTTTTGAAAAAAAAATAAATAAAATTCAAATACTTGTTGATTTCAGAAGATTGTGTCCTGTGAATGAAATTCTTCACTTTAGGGTGATATGTTGTGACTTATGAAAATTTGAAATACCTGTTATGGATTGGCTCTCACTTAGCAGGGACTGTTTGTCAGGCGATGATTGAAGTTGCAAATCGGTATTCTCCAAGCTGGAATTTCCAATGGGGAGGCATATAGCTGCAAAAACATCACTTTTAAGAATAAAATAAAATGAAACAAGCAGCAATAAAAAAAGTACTTGACAGGCAAATTTGGTGTTATACGTTCTGCATTTCTTTTCAGTCTTTCAAACTTTCTGAACACTGTAATTTGTTTCTAGTGTTAGCATCACTATCATCAAAGATGTTGGACTCTATTAGCTCAGCTGTCTAAGGGATGTCTTTTTAAAAAAGAAGAGAGTAGGGGGGGAAAAACCCAACAAAACAACCCACCAACAAGAAGTTCAGCCACTTGAATTTAAGCATAATTACTTTTTTTAACGTCTCTTATTTGCAATCAAGGCAAAGATGGCAGCAGAAATGTCAGCCAACTGCTTGCTTGCCCCAAGCCAGGCAGAGCTTTTACCTTAGTTGTGGTTTCACTGATGTCAATCTTTCAAGGCTGGAATGCCGCGTGGAATGACTTGTGCCACAGCATGGACTCGGATTTGGGTTAAACAAAACCTGTCATTTTATGTTACAGTTCAAAAATTTGTCTCAGCGAATGTTGCTTTCTACCCATAATTTTTCCTAAGGTAGGGATGGAAGGGTCTCCCTTGCCAGCTTTGTCTCTAATAGTAGCTTATTCAGTCAAGAGCAGCGCAGATGTAGGATAATGGGTGTAGAGAGTAATAGATGATCACCAGTTAGCTGAAGGAGAAGGTGTGGGTCCTCCCAGTTGAGGCTCTACATAGAAATAGAAGACATTTAGACCATAGCTTCTGTATGACCTCCATATCTCAGCATGCCACTTATTTCTTCTCAGGCAACAATGTTGGCCCTTCCCTTCTATTTTTGTATTTATAGCAGCATGAGCAAACGACTGTGGGCACTGCTGCTGTACCAGTATCCTGCTCCTTCTCTGGCAAGTCCCAGCCACAGCCAGGGCTGGAAGACACCCTTTGGCTCCAGAGTTACTGCCTCTTGTTACCAGAGATCAACAAATGATACATCGTCATGTCATGGTCTTGCTTTGCCTCTTCTCTCTTTGCAGTTACCAGCAGGTTACAAGCTTTCTTAAATGTGTTATTTATTTGAAATGATTCATCGATTATTTCTATTGTTGAATTAATAAGTAGTTCAATTTTGCATATGTACTCCAAATGAAATACAGATTGTCTTCAAAGCTGGGTGGAGAACATGATATTTTTCTGTTTGATTGGAAGACTATAACTCAGGATTCTGTTGCCAGTATCTCTTAATACAGAAACTAAAGCATGGAGTATTAACTTTCTGTGAGAATTAACTCATATTTACTTGAAATTTTCTCTTTTTGGTGTTGTTTCTGGTTGTATGTTCTGATGTTGGAGTGTTCAGGTGAAACAAGCAACAATGGTGATACAAAACTGAGTAGAACATGTGTGTGTGAAAATTTCAGTGAGTATTCCCAGGAGGTGGTTTGCAGACTTTTACCAGCTTTGCTCATATCTGTTGTTAGCTTTCCAAAAGGTGTGTTTTTGAAGAACACTGGACAGAAAACTTTTGAAATGTTAGGATTCTAACTTTTTTCTAGGTTTTGGAGTGTTTGGCACTCATTTCAAATATCAGCAGTTACATTTTCATGCAATTATTTAAATATAATGCTGATTAAATGTACTCCTGAAAAAGAAAATGACAGGAGATGGATGTGGCTCTTTGCCATTGTTAGTTCTCTACTGGGAAAGAAAAAAAAAAGTATTTAAGTCTCTCCAGTGCTACTAATATGATTTACTTACATATGTACTAGAAACAGAGGGATACTAGAACCATAGGTGAACCTTGAAGGAAATGAAAATCACTTGTGGGATCTCTGCTTTCACTTGTGCTATTTGGTGATTCTGAGGTGTTTTGGGGCAAAGTCTTGGAGATTAAGCATCTGTTGAGTCCAAGGGATTGTGGAAGATGCAATGCAGTTTACATGAGAGACCCTGTCATGATTGAACCATGAGTGATGGAAATGGTCTGTAGACAAAGCTGTCTCAGTGGAAGAATTAGAGGACTTAGGGTGGATATATGCCAAGAGAACTGGTTTGTTGTAGGGAAGTGTGTGGGATGAGACTGGATTTAGTTAAGCAGGAAGAACCACAGGGACTTTGGGGTTCATTACACTGGGAAGAGGAAAGTAGGAGATTGTGCTGACTACATTGCACTGGGCAATGGGAAATGTTTTTCCAAAGGGACTAATGTTTTGTAGGCTTGCTTATGGACACGAAGCCAGACTTTACACATTTTCATAAGCATGTGTGTTATAAACAGAAAGCAACATGTTTTGTCTCCAAGGACAGAAACATAATTAGGCCCATATTCTAGAAAAAAAACATTCTCCACAAGGCTTCAGTGGTTCTACCACCACTGTTCTTGGAGAATATTTTTCGGATGCACTTGGAAACTTTCCTTCCAGTTCCCTTACCATTTGTGATGACCTTTTCCTTTCAGTGGTAGATAGAAATTGTATTTTTAAATACAGAAATGCTGCTTGCCCAAAGACTGAACCTCTGGAAGAAGAGGCTCTGATGGGAGCCATGTGTTTTCTGCTGATGTTTGGGCATAGAGCAGTGCTGGCTTTCACAACTTGATGGTTTGGGGACTTGTTTGAGCAGAGGGTGACCCAGATTCCAAGTCTTTGCCTGACGTGGATTAGGGATATTTTTCACTATAACCCCTCCAAAGAAATAGAGAATCAGAGAATGGTAGGAGTTGGAAGGGACCTCTGGGGATTATCTAGTATAATCCCCTTGCTAAAACAGGTTTGCCTAGAGCAGGTTGCACAGGATCAGGTCCAGGCCATTTTTGAAAGTCTCCATAACCTCTCTGGGCAGTCTCTTGTAGTGCTCAGTCACTCTCACAGGAAAGTTTTTCCTTATGTTTAGGTGGAACTTCCTATGTTCTAGTTTGTAGCCAGTGTCCCTTATTGTATCACTTGGCACCATTGGAAAGACTGGCCACATCCTCTTGACACCTGCCCTTCAGATACCGACAAAATGCCCTCTTCTCTTCTCGAGGGTAAAGAGCCCCAGGTCTCTCAGCCTTTCCTCATCAGAGAGATTGCTCCAGTCCCCTCATCATCTTTGTAGCCCTCTGTTGGACTCTCTCCAGTACTTCCCTGTCTCTCTTGAATTGGGGAGCCCAGAAGTGAACCCGGTAGTCCAGATGTGACCTCACTAGGGCAGAGTAGAGGGGGAGGAGAACCTCCCTCGACCTGCTGGTCACACTCCTCTTAATGCACCCAGGAGATACCATTGGCCTTCTCGGACACAACAGCATACTTCTGGCTCATAGTGAACTTGCTGTCTTCCAGGACTCCTAAGTCCTGGAAGCTCCCTGGAGCTGCTTTTCAGCAGGTCAACCCCTATCATGTACTGGTCCATGGGGTTATTCCTCCCCAGGTGCAAGACTCTACACTTGCCCTTATTGAACTTCATTAGGTTCCTCTCTGCTCAAATCTCCAGCCTGTCCTGGTCAAATATGCTATCTGGAGAGCTTCTGCCAAATATCTTAATGGATCTTGAGGCTTGGGCTAGTTAGTGGCATCAATGAAACAAAAGATCCTTCTTGACAATAGCAGGAACTGTTCCCATTGGAACTGAAAATAATTTTCAAACATGAAAATGCAGCAGCCAGGTCAAGTAACACCTATGAAAAATTCTTTGGTGTTTCTTTGATATACTTGGCGAAGGAACTTTAATTTAACGGGACTCAGCTGAAAAGAACCAATCAAGGAACAGTGGAAAAGCTGAATGCCCAACATAAATACCTGCAGTTCAAACCAAACAATGCCATTGTTGGGCTGTAATCAGGAGAGGGCTTTCAGACAATGCCCGGCCGTGTCCCTCGCCAGCCGGTGCAGGTAGTGCGCTCGCAGATGACTAATGCCTAGCATGTATCTGGGTACATAAATTACTGTTCACTAATCTTGCACTCTCTTAGTCATCCTCAAAAGCCTCCTCAAAGCAGTATGCTTAACGCCGGGCTCTTCTTACAATAAGTCAGTGTTCTGTTTGCGATACAAGGTGCCGGATGCAGAATTCAACTTCGCTGTAGCTGTGCTTCGCTTGAATGATCTTGACCTGATCTTGAAGGGTTTGAAAGGCTAATCCATTCATTCCTATTCCAGACATACACAGATTAGGCTGCTGTTGAAACAACTTGCACTTTTGAAAATAGCAATAAAACTGCAATCGGCTTTGCATGTGTCTTAAGTTTCCAGCCTGGCAAACGATAGCGGCCTTTGTGCCTTTCCCTTGCTGTCTTTCCTGAGGAGTGTGACTGTTCTGGTCAGCCACGATGTACTCTGTTCAGCTGGTAAATTCAGCAGCTGGAGGTTTCAGGCACGGCTTCTTGATCTCTGATTTGGTTTCGCGGTAGAATTTCGGTATGAGGTGACCTAAGGAGTTGTCCTGCATGTGGACTTCAAATGCAATTTAACTTGGTTCAACATTTACTTTCTCTTGCATATTTTTGAAACAAATCTCACAGTAAAAGAAAAATCAACTAACAGCCTAGTGGCTTTGAAACAGTTGCTTCTCATTTCCCTTTTCAGATGTTAGGTGATAAGAGAAATGCTTCACTGCCTGATCATCCGCTGGTGCAAGTGGAGCTATGTTGGTGGCTGTTAGCTGGGCTATGTGGTCTCGGATGTGTCCACGTAGGTCTGTGCAGATACACTTGCTGTCCCCACATGTATGTTTTACCTCTGAAAGCCTTTACTCAGGTAATGAGTTCTGGTTAGGAGATTGTCAATTTTTGTGTTGGTGGATGCACCTCATGCGCTGCTGAGCTGGAAGTTAGAGTGTGTTGGAGAGCTGTGTGCAGCCTACATATGTGGGAGTCCAATGGCTCTTACCAGCCATGAAGGTCAGAGTGTTGGTAGGATGGTATGTGAACTTCGCTTGAAATTGGAAAGGTAAATACAAAGAAACTGGATTTGAATGTGGTGGTGTGGTGAGTGTCCATACAGAAGTGGTGAGACCAGCTGTCAGCTCCCTGCAGCTGCCAATGTATACATGTATGCATTCATTTAAGTACCTCTAGAGCCATTATATATATATCTATTATGTGCACATATATATATGTACATTTGTCATATATTGCTGCAAAAGAACTGGTGATACCCAAGGTGCAAGCACACCTTAGCCTTTCCTAGGGGTTTATAAGAGTTCATTTCCTCTGTTAGCACTGAGCAGTGTGTCCCTGTTCCTGCCTGGCAGGATGCAGCCAGGTGCCCTGTATTGCTCTGTCTCATCTATATTACTCAGAAATGCTTCTGCTGCTGCAGGCTTGTCTACACATGGGAAGCACTGCCAGTGCTGCTTTGGGCCAGTATTGTCCCCCACCTAAGTCAGTTTGCAGCTTGATTTCTGCTGCATGAATCAGGAAGGCTCAGTCTGGCACATCCCTTCCCCTGTATATCATCAGCAGGCAGTGTCTGCAGAGTGCCCTTTTATAATTAAAAAAAGGACAGTCTCCTTGTGCCAATTAATAGGGTGCTGCATAAAGCTGCCCAGTGGACCCCAGCTTGTCCAGCTCCACTTTGCAAATGGCTTTGTCTTTCTTTGAGAATCAGCTGTTGAATGCAGCAAAATGATTATCCCAGGTGCACCATAAGGATTTTGGGTTTTTTTAATGCTTTGAGCAAAAAAGAGAGGTCTTGGGAGGTGCTTGTCTTTGTCTGGGACTTTACAAGAAAGGATGTCTTGTGCAGTCAATTGACCTGACAGACCATTGGAAAGAGATTTTGACCCCAAACTGGATGGTTCTGGGAAACTTTCATGGACTGTTGGCTGTCTTCATTTTAAATAGGGTGATGTAAATAAGTGCCTGCATCTAATTTGCTGGCAAAAGTCCTTTTTGCAGTATTTCTACTGTTGCACCAGTCATGGAAATGCACCTCGCTAAGAAGAGCTAGTCCATGGTTGGTGATACTACAGGCTTGAGAAAGAGATGCTACAAGATTTGGGAGACCTTATTGTGGCCTTTCAGTATTTAAAGGGGTCTGTAAGAAAGATGGGATGTTCTTTTTATGAGGGTGATGGTTTTAAACTAAAAGAGAGGAGATTTAGGCTAGATATAAGTAAGAATTTTTTTGCGGTGAAGATGGTAAAACACTGGCACAGGTTTCCTAGAGAGGTGGTAGATGCTCCATTCTTGGAAACACGTCAGGTCAGGTAGGACAGAACTGTGAGCAACCTGATCTAGTTGAAGATGTCCCTGCTGACTGCAGAGTGGTTGGACTAGATGATGTTTAACGGATGTCCCCAAAACAAAACATTCTATGATTCTATAATGATGTATGTGGATGCCCTATGGAGGCTTATGGCTGTGATGAGGAGACTTCTCTACAGAGCTGGAGATACACACAACAGCACTGGGAGCCCGCTAAAGGCAAAACCTACGAAGGATAATTACTGCATACATACAATCCGGATGGCAGTGGCTTGCTGGACAGGCTGCCTATGTGGGCTGCATAATGAATGCAGGCGGGTGCCCAGTGCCTTCCATCGAGCTTCCCATGGCATTAAAACTATACATCTGGACTTAAGAGCATAGCAGTGCGCACCGCTCCTATCCTTCACGTGGGCTGCCCGATGCTGACAAAGAAAAAGGCTTTTCGTATTGTCTCTGCCAGGCTGACCTTTAGAGTGTTTACTTTTCAATCAGCTTTAAGGCGGTGAGCTTGAACTCCCCGGCGTGAGCAAGTTCAGCGTGGGAGCGCTCTCGCCCAAACATTTGCCAAGATAACACCGAAGTGACAAATAAACACGAGCTGTTTTTACAGGTGTAAAATCAACAGATCAAATGCTGACCCTGGCTGTGGTTGTGAAGCAGGCCTGCGTTGTGTTTGAAGAATACCACTGCATCATTTACACTTGCAAACCCTTTGTAATCTTAATCTCTTTGTTGCTTTTATGTTTTACTGGCCCCCCAAGGTTAAAGAAAGAGATTTAGACCTTAAATACAAATCCAGCCTTCAAGCTCTGGAATTATCTTTGCCTTTAAATGCAACTGATCAATGCCCATTTCTTTTGAAAATAAAACCCTTTTGAACCTTGAAAGCCTTCCACTGTTGAGCTATGTCTAAGTGCCACATGGGGAAATGGGCAGAAAAAAGCCCATTTTTCCCTTAGTGCTTGCATTAGAGGTCCTAAAGTTCAGTCCAACGCAATCAATTTAATTGGCGCTAGCTCTAGTGACAAATTATACTGGTTTACACTCAAGTGTAGCACAGATTCCTCAAACGCTGGGAAAGAAGGGAGATACACTTCTTGGTCTCTACTTAAAGAGGGCAACAGTATTGGAAAAGGAGCACATTTAATTTATCACTGTCAGAGCAGGTGCAAAGTTTAATTCTAACTAAAAGCATTAAACAATTAACCCAGACAGTCAGGCCCTTCTGAAAATGCTCTGTTGCAGGGAACACATGGACCAGATTACCAATGGAAAAAGTCGTGGCTTCTCTTTTATTTAAATGAATATCTTCTACCACTTAAAATAAAAAAAGAGAGAGGATGGAAAGAAAAAGGGAAAGAACTTTATAGCCCTTTGATAACTACTGAATAAAATAGGAAAGTCCACCAGAGCAGCAGCAAATAGCTGTCTTTTAAGTAATTCATTGATCTTTGATACTCTATGAATCTATACTTTATAACCTGCCAATAGCAGTTCTCTGCAATATGTATGCACATGCTTTTCAAAGTGCCTGGCTACTGTTTTCCTCTGCAAGGTGATGCATTCCTTAGGCTGGATTTTATCCCTTTGACGCACTGAAGAAGTGCAAGGGCTCTTTGCAAATTGGGCATGACTTGCCCAGAAATATTTGTGACATTTTAATTTCAGCTAGGAGAGTCTGCCAAATTAGAGTCCCATTAAAGAAAGCCAGTAAATCCATCTTTTAATCCTTGCTTCATTAGCAAAGTGAGGTCCCACAGCTATAGGAGACACCAATGCTTGCTTGAATTTAACCATGTTCTGTGCTTTGGTCAGTAAAATTAATGATGGACAAGAGGTGGAATACAGTACAGGTGGTACAGAATTTGAGGCTAAAACCCATGTTCTGGAGGATAGCTACAGAATAACTCTCTCAGATGACAAGCTTTAGTTAGTTTTGAATCTCTGGGTTATGCATTTATCTTAGAATCCATCTTTCCATGATTTAAGAGCAGGAACCCTCCAAGAATGATCAGATCTCTTGTCCAAAAGAAGCTTGTGTGTATGGTGAAGAAGCAAACTCTACTGAAGGGTTAATGAGGGAAGAACCTGAATCCTTCCACAGGGTTTGTGGTATCCTCACCATCTTCTACAATTGGGCAAAAATTCCTGTCATTTCTAGTATGCTTTATGTTGGTCTAAATTTGAGTAGCCGAGGAAATTTAGAAGCCTGTGCTTTCTTCCTGAGTCTGTATAAAATATGTTTGTGAAGGATAAATTGTTTCATTATATTCTATTATTTTGTGGATAAAGTGTTGGCAATATCAAAACAATGAGAATAATAACATTGTTCCCACTCCAGTGCCATCAGCAGAGTCTCTCCTTCCTGCTGTCATTTCAGCATCATTACCATGTCTCATTGCTTAGACCTCAGGTAGCAGATTTTGAAGCAATTCATCCTCGCAAGAAATGCCAAATGCCTATGTCGAGCATTCAGGCTGCATTTTTCGTACTCCCAGGTACAAATCCATGCAGGCTGAGGTGTTTGGAGACTTATGATATTGTGTAACCATAGCTGATGTGCTTCAAATGTATTAGTAAAATGACTTTTTTCTTACATTTGAGACCTACCAAACACTACTGAGCAAAAGCTCATTTTCAGACATGCACGAACAGTGCAAATGGCTTGAAATTAGGTTGGATCTTTGCTTACATATCTGTGAATGGGAATTTAACTCTGTAATATACAGAAAACTCATCCCCAGGGACCTGGAGCAGTACAGAAATAAGATATATGTGATTTTGGTGGACTTTGTGGTTCCTGCTGCATGTCTGCATCTGTCCCTTGGCAGTCTGGGCACAGCATGTTCAACAGAAACTGCTTGGAGGGTCCCCAGGGCCCTCTCTCAAAAAGTGGCAAGAGCAGAGGAAAATAATTGAATTTACACATCTTCCTCTGCAGCCGACGTCTGTGGTACCCAGAAAGGGGGAGCTGGGCTCTCTCTCGTGTGAAATATTTGTGCCTCATCAGAGAAGGCTCTGTACATCTAAACTCCTATACTACAGGTTCCTGTTCTCAGGCAGAAACCTGTATGAGAGCAGTAGGTCCCGTAGAAGATCGAGCAGTGGCTGGAGGAAAGGCACATCTCATGCTAAGGCTCTGAGATTTGTCAGCAGTTTCACTAATCTTGCTTTGGGGCTTGAGAGGGCCTCAGGAAATGAATTTGAATGTGTTTTCTTGGAGAAGGTAGCTGGAAATCTCACAGGAACATGTTTGCTTGGGAGGGTTGTGGAGTCTCCTTTTCTGGAGAAATTCAAGAGCCACATGGATGCATTCCTGTGTGATCTCAGCTAGGTGATCCTACTCTGGCAGGGGGGGTTGGACTAGATAATCTTACTAGGTCCCTTCCAACCCCTAACATTCCATGATTCTATACCCAGTTATTTCTGATTTCAGTTCTTTTATTGATTGGGACTAGGGCCACCAGAGGACTGTGCCTTCAGATAGGAGGCCTTTGGGTAGGTGAACTTCATGCTTGGGCTACTCAGTTCACTCCCATGAAATAATGATGTGAAAACCAAAGCACCTGATGCCAAGAGAGGTCTCTTTCCTGCCTCTACTTGTCTTTTAATGAGGTAGTGGGTGAAACTGGGACCACTGTGGGCAGAGATGTGTCCCACACTGGTAGCTGCTGAGTGTGCAGTGATGGCTTGGGGCTCCTGGGAGAAGAAAGCAGAAGGAAATGCAAGGATGTATGCGAAACTTTGCTGAGATATTTTCATATCTCTTCCTTTCTTTCTTCCAGAGATTTTAAAATTGTTTTTATCCCTTAAAGTGTAAACCATTTATTAAAAATACCAACATGAATTTCCTTGCAGTAGGATAAACACTCAGCTGTTCCACTTACTGGAGTGCCGCAACATAAACAAAAACAAACCCAATGATTTTTGCAGTGAATTCTTGCTCTGGTAGGGAGCAGCATTTCTGCCTTGTAATCAAGTCAGTGTTTATGCATGCATCTGAATGATGTCATCTGAATGACAGGATCCCACATGTATTTTTATATAGCAGAGAGATAAGGCACTGGGAGGCAGAGGAAGGAATACAAATGTTGCGCTTGATAATGGGATAAGCTTTTCTTTGTCTGTTGGGGTTGTACAAGTGAGGACAAGACATAAAAAGCCCTGATTGTATCCTCATGAAAACCACAAGACTTTTGGTCTTGCCTGCTTCAGTTTTACCAAGGTCCAGGTTGAACTAGAGTGAGTCTGGCAGTACTTTGCCCCCAGAAATGACAAAAATGCATTGGTATGGCACATAGGTTATTTTATAGCACTGTGGTGTGTTGGCCTTTCCAAGACTTCTTTTCAAGATAATCCTTGCAGTCCTGAAAATGAGCAACTGTTATAAACATGAAATGGCTTTATAGTTATAGGATTTCAAGAGCTGGGACTCTTCAGAGAAACAGATTTTCAAACCTTAGATTAAAATCATGTGATTTGGTGCAATCCAGTCCCCAAAACTGATGCTTATTGCTTCCTTCTGTTGATACTCCCAGTGTGTGAAAACGAGATGGATTAGAGAAAGCCAGCAGTGATGGGTCAAGGCCAGTCGTAGGAGGTTCAATAAGGCCAAGTGCTGTGTCCTGCACTTGGGTCACAACAACCCCAGGCAATGCTATAGGCTTGCAGATGAGTGGCTGGAAAGCTGCCCAGCAGAAAAGGACCTGGGGCTGCTGGTGGACAGCCGACTGATTATGAGCCAGCAGTGTGGCAAGTTGGCCGAGGTGGCCAGCAAGAATCTGGCTTGTATCAGGAATAGCATGGTCAGCAGGAGAAGGGAGGTTATCATCCCCTTGTACTTGGCACATGTGAGGCCTCATCTGGAGTACTGTGTTCAGTTCTGGGCCCCTCATTATAGGAAAGACATTGAGATGCTGGAGCGTGTCCAGAGGAGAGCTACCAAGCTCGTGAGGGGTTTAGAGAACAAGCCATATGAGGAGAGGCTGAGGGAGCTGGGCATGGTTAGTTTAGAGAAGAGGAGGTTGAGGAGAGACCGCATTGCCCTCTACAACTACCTGAAAGGAGGTTGTAAAGAGGTGGGTGTTGGCCTCTTCTCCTTAGTAACTAATGACAGAACCAGAGGGAATGGTCCGAAGCTGCAACAGGGGGGATTAGATTGGATATTAGGAAGAAATTCTTTACAGAAAGAGTGGTGAGGCACTGAAATGGCCTTCCCAGGGAGGTGGTTGAATCACCATCCCTGGAGGTATTTAAAAATGTGTATATGCGGTGCTCCAGGACGTGCTCTAGTGGCAGGCACTGAGGGATGCTTGTGATTCTTTGTGTTTTGGTTTTGGTGGGATTTTTCTGTTGGACTCAGTGATCTGGCAGTTCCTTTCTAACTGTGAATGTTCTGTGATTCTGTGAGCATGATGGGACCCATAGCATGTGTGTTATACCATAATGCTGGTATACTTTTCTTTCTCACTTCAGTGAAACAGGACCTGGATTAGTTCTTACTAGACCTCTGTAAGCTTTGGCACATATTACAATGTGAAAATACAAATATCTAAAGCTTTTGACTGTTTCAATCATAACATTATAGCAGTAGACATCTAATTTGGCCCAAGGTTAAAGCGATAATACAGAAGTAGATGAAATGTTTTCCCTGTCTATAAGTTACATTGTAACATAGAAAATGAGATTAGTAAATGAAAAAACTTTCACCTTAAACTGTATCAAAATGAAAGATTTGACCATATCCTACGCAAATATTTTGAAGTCAAACACAAACATCATTTTGACTTTTTTTCCTTACTGCAGCCTCTTCAGTTCAATTTTACATGGAAATTTGTAATTTCCCTTGTAGCAAGAGTCCTTCACTGCTGTGAGAGAACCAAAAGTTGGGATAGAATGTTAGAATGAATGATAGAATGGTTTAGGTTGGAAAGGACCTTAAAGATCATCTAGTTCCAACCCCCCTGCCATGGGCAAGGATGCCACTCACTAGATCAGGTTGTCCAGGGCCCCATCACAGAATCACCAAATCATTAAGGTTAGAAGAGACCTCTAAGATCATCAAGTCCAACCACACCTGTCACTACCATACCGCTAAACCATGTCCCTAAGTAGAGCATCTAAATGTTTCTAGAACACCTCTAGCGACAGTGGCTCCACCACTGCCCCGGGCAGGCTATTCCAAGAATTAACAACCCTTTCAGTAAAGAAATTCCTCCTTATATCTAATCTAAACCTCTCCTGGCGCAACTTTAACCTAGCCTTGAACACTGCTAGGGATGGGGCATCCATAACTTCTCTGGGCAACCTGTTCCAGTGCCTTACCACCCTCTGACTGAAGAACTTCTTCCTAACCTCTTATCTCCCCTCCTTCAGTTTAAAAGCATTCCCCTTTATCCTGTCTCTATCTGCCCATGTAAAAAGTCTCTCTTCTTTTTATAAGCTCCCTTTAAATACTGGAAGGCCACGATAAGATGTTCCTGGAGCCTTCTCTTCTCCAGACCCTACCTTCTCTTCAGCCATGTAGTTGTGGGGTCCATTTTTTCAGTGTGTTATGCTATTACCTTTGGTGGTAGCATGAGGTGATGAACTCTGCAGGCTTAACTCCACCCTACCTTTTATCATATCTAGCCTTTGATACTGGTTTTACACGTGTCAGTTTTCAGTTGGTTGAAATATTTGCTTGGCTTTGTGTTGTGGGGATGATGGAATGTAGGTGCAAACCCTCCAGGGTGGGTTATGTATCTGCTCAAGGAGCATTTTTGCATCTTCAGCTGGAGCTGGTACCCCTCAATCCCCACTGTGCCTTGTCTGTTGGAGGAGTGGAAAACACACCTGGAAACTTGTTCTTAGTATTTCTTCTTTGCTCTTTTCTAGTTTTGCTTGTCCAAGGCCTGATCTACAGCCAGCTAGGGTCAATGAGAGGGCAGAAAGGATAGATACAATTATGCAACTAAACTTAAAGCCACAACAGAAATGGGAATATTTCAGAGAAGTGCAGGCATCCTGAGACTTCAGCTCAGCCTATTTCCCTGGAATAGGTGAGTTTATCTTAACAAA
Organism: Bucco capensis; assembly: GCA_013396975.1. Classification (NCBI taxonomy): domain Eukaryota; kingdom Metazoa; phylum Chordata; class Aves; order Piciformes; family Bucconidae; genus Bucco; species Bucco capensis. The sequence continues at coordinate 605,466 of VWZO01022441.1, read as the reverse complement.
GCAAATCCTGTATCTTGGTGAATAAAGTTATGTCCCAGAAAGATGGTCCTGTTTGGAATGGAGAACACAGCAGGGGAAAGGCTGAGAAATTTTCCATAAAATAATAATAATTAAAAAATTCTCTGAGGTCTGTGAAGGGTGCAGCAGAAAATGAACTGGTCAGTGTGAATATTTGATGCTCCTCCGTGGGATTGAAGCAATTCAGGCCACGAGTCCAGAAAATATTTGTGTCCTATACTTGAAGGGCATTTGAATTCGTATATGAAAGTAAAGGAGTTGCTTCAGGGTTTCCTTTAAAATGGATGTTATCAGAAATCAGGGTCTCTGTGACTTGCCAAGGTGGGATCAGGTCCTGCTCTGCCCATCTCATGAGAGCAAAACAGGTTTTGTTACAGTAGCCTAGTGCATACCTTCCCTGAATTTACCTTCCTGAGGAACCACTTCCCAGAGAGCCAGGAGAGCAAAATTCATCCCTGATGCAAGCTTGCCATCTGAGGAAATGCTGCTCCCCAATGCCATGCCTGGATGTGTCCCTGGCCTTTTTTTTTCAAGTCTCTGTTTGGCTTCTCTGAAGAACCAGGAGTGAAAAGGAAAAGCTTCTCGTAATGGCAAGCATGTGCTAATTCCAGCAAAGTGTGGAAGGGTTTTTGTTGATACGCTCTTAAAAAGCATGATCTGCTTTCTGCTTCTAGTTAAAGAGGGTAGTGGCAGTCTTTAGTGGCTGTGTCAATGTAGCCCATGTTATTATGTACAGATGTGCCAGCTGCAAATAGGCATTATCTCTTTGATAGTGCTAAGCACTTTACAGTGGGTCAGAGAAGTGCAGCTCTCATCCAATAGATCTAATTGCAATCCTTTTATATTCTCGATGATTGCAGGTTTCTCCAGCACTATAAACAAATAGTAATCAACTAAACCTGTTACCTCTGAGCAGCAATGTCACGATATGAAATATTAACTGTTCCAAATACAGTAATGATGGTTTAAAACTGTATTTGTTCTTGAAGGTAAAAAATAAGGAAAAAACTGGGAGCACTAGCACTGGCAGTGTGAAGAGCCCTCTGGCTCTCTTTCATCTAATGAAAAATTGTGTCTGTATACGACATGTTTTATGTGGTCAAATACAGCGTAAATATTGTGTACATCTTTTGCTATAGCAACAACATATTAACAGTACCACAAATAATCTCTGCCTCCAAATCTACATTTTTATGATACCATTATGCTAATACAACAAACTTATACTTTGCTACACATCTAATCCATCCCAAATTAATCCATTTGTATTCCTATAATCCAACCAAGTCTTTTCTCACCTCCAGAAATATTAGATGCAGGCCCCGAACACATGGCTGGTGAGATGGAAAAGAGCTGAAAGTGGAGAAGGATGTTTTTACCATTTTTTTTCCCTATCAAAGGAAAATCTTGATGAAGAATCTTTCTGGGTGTTTGGCTTACTGGGATTTTGGAGGGTGTGAAGGGAAGAGCCTTTCTAATTGCTTAATCTGATATGTTTCTACTCTGTACTACCATGCTTGCAGCAAGCTGGATGTTTTTGACCAAGTCTGGTTGCAACATGGGTCCCAGGGGTCTGATCTTGCCCATGCTGTTGAGCTCTTCTGACCTGCAAAGACTAGCATGGGCTGGCTCATGGTAATTCCCCACTGACCCAACCCCAAAGGGTTCCAGAGTTACTTTAACAATTTTTTTATGTAGATGGTTGAGTTTGAGGGCCTGTGCATCAAATTTACTGGTGTAGTTAGAGAGAAGGGTTCAGGGAGGTGATGGTACTTGGATGCATGTAAGAGGCCCATGGGTTAGACATCATCTCCTCAGATGCTGAAGGACCCTCTGGAAGCAGCCCAAGCATCCAGAGGCATCAAAATGTGACTTTCCACATAAATTGATCATGAAGGAGAGTTTATGAATTTTTTCACGGTTTGGGATTTAATCAAATCTGATCGATGCAGCTCTAATGCAAGGTGAACTTGTTGATCGCTTCCACTGGAGGGTAAAAATCCCAAAGCAAAGCCAGGGCTGTACGTGCAAAGTGCCTTCCCGCTTGCTCTCATGCTGATACAAAGTGAAGTAATTAGCTGAACACTGGGACCGCTCATTGTTACTCATTTAGAGGCAAAATTAACCCAACCAATGCCTTCCCACTCCCACCTGCATCTGCCCAGCTCCTGGTGTGCTCCCTTTTTGTCCCAGGGGCATCCCAGGCTGACCCTCTGCCAAAGGAGGTCAGCATTAGGCAAGACTTTGTGCCTTTCTTATGCCCCTACCTCCTGCTCACCCAGGGAGCAAGAGATGGAAATTGGGAACTAAAATATCTTTAAAAAGAAAATAAGCTTTTGTATCAGAGAGCTGGTGAAAGGATAAAGGACTGTGCTCACAAGATGAAATCAAAATTCAACAGTGTTTTATTAAACACGTAATATTATCAAACGAAACAAAAGAGCTCTCAATGGCTGGTAAGACTATGCAACACCTTTTTTTTCCCCCCTTCTTTTTCATGGTGTCATTCATATGATAGTATCATTGAATATTTGGCTCCCAGTCATGAACTACAGATGCAAATACCAATGCATGTTTTGGGCTCAATGATGAACTACAACATGTCTTGCAGGTAGATTGCAGATTGCCCTGGTTCTTTTTCTATATAACTCCTGCTAACTCATGAGGAAAATGGCTGGTTAATTCTGTAAGCCTCCTAAAGGGGCCAAGTTGAACTGCCTGTTAAAGACCTTGATCTATAAACAGTTTATTATGTAGATTCCTTCGAGACAGCCCTGTTTGTAGACTTCTGCCCTGGTGCCTTCCCATGCAAGGGATGCAAATCAGTAGCTGATTTTGCTCCTTCTGTTGATTTTTATATTTCACTCTCCGTTTGCTTTTCAAGTGCCTGATAAAAGCTGGTCAATAACAGATAAAATGCTGTGAACAAAACTGAATTAGTGCAGCATTTAGATAAACTTCTTTGATTAATTTTGCACCACTAAAAAGACATAGGCCCAAAGCAACATCTTGGAGCTTGGACTGGGTCTGGGTTTTGTGAATGCCAAACTGCCTGTATCTGGTGACATCTGAGTGCAAAGTGTGGTCAAATGAAGATGCTGGAACCAGGTTCTGGGGGCTGGTGAAGTGGGCGCCATGGTGCTCATGCTGTGAGGATGTGGGAGCATGGTTGGGTAGGGTCAGCACATCTGTCCCATGCTTTTAATCCCACCTTGAGTTAGGTGTAAAGGACACTTTGAAGTGCAAGACAATGGTGAATCAAACCCTCCAATCAGTTATAATTATCTCCAAAGAACAATCAACAATTAAATTACGTTATTAACTCTTAATCTCATTGGAAATACACATTATCTTTCTTTTAAGTACCTGAGGTACAGCTCTTCCCTTGACTATATTTACTCAGTGAATTTTGGTCCCATAAAAGGGCTGGCAAGTGAGCAATCTTTCAATTAAAAAGCAAGGGGAAAGGTGTGCCTGGCCTCGGTCAGCTCAGCAAAGCAACTTGCTTTAAAGGTGTTTGCGAACAGCAGCTCAGGAGCAACTCAGCTGCAAAATCTTTTCTTCCCTGAAGAACCCAAAAGGCAGAGCAACATGGAGAGGGGTGAAAAGAAAAAAAAAATCACTAAGAAGCCCTAACCTTGTAATATACAGTTTTTGCTAAAAATATATATTAATAATATATTATTGAGCGGGCATAGATGAAGGCGGCCAGGGAAAGCGTAAGCAATAAGAGTGTGAGCAAGGTCAGTGTTCCTTGCCCGAGGACAGCACAATCAATAAGAGCTGGTCAATACCTGCTTTATTACTACACTACCACTCCGAGCAAAATCATTTTTAAATTAAGAATATATTTTGCAAAACTGAATTAACGATATTGAATATTTTGCTCTTTGATATGACTAGCCTTCAAAATCAAATTATTAAATATGGAAAAAAGCATGTTGGTTCAGCTAAGGAGTTTTTTTTGTCCCTGGAAAGGAATTGGATGGTTTGTGATTCCTGCTTGCACCTGGGCATTCAATTGTACCAGATCCTGATCCCCTTGAATGGCGAAATGCAAAGGTATTTAGTTTTGTTTCCAAAAGACTCCTTTTCAGTTCAGAGATGGGTGCTGATGGAGAAAGATGAGTGTGTAAAATGGAGATCAGCAGTAAACTTCCACACAAATGGAGATGCTCAGTGCTCTCTGTTTCAGCACATGAAGGATCCAGCCTGTTCTAAAAATGCATGTTTTTCTGAGCTATTCCCACCTTTTTTCCTCCTCTCCTGGGCTTCCCAGCAGATGCACTCAGTGCATATATTGGTGATGTTAATTTGGAGCTGCCATGAAGGCACACTTAAGGCAGGTTACTCAGCAAGGTGTTATCAAAGGGCAAGACAGGATCCATCTCCACTCCCTGGGGCAAGTCTGCTTTGGTTGTGCTGGATTGTACTGGGTTGCTNGGCACACTTAAGGCAGGTTACTCAGCAAGGTGATATCAAAGGGCGAGACAGGATCCATCTGCTTTGGTTGTGCTGGATTGTGCTGGGTTGCCCCTGCCTTTTGCTCCAAAGTTTAGAGCCTGGAGTAACTTGAGAAAATCTTGTTTCTTTGCATTAGAATGATGACATGCGTTTAAGATGGCCATTTATCACACTAAATATTGTTTCCTTTGGAGGGAAGGTGAGTGAAGCTCTTTTATTTTGCTGTACCAGTGTTTTTAAGGCTTAGCTTTGGTGACCTTGGTGTGAGCTTTGCAAGGAGGCTGTCCCCCTGAAATGACCAATTGATCACTCCATGGAAACTGTGATGGTGTGAGAGGGAGGGCAGGGGGTGCTTGGTGCAAAGCAGATAGCTTTGAAGCTTCAATTAGCGCCCATTGGGCTGGGAATTTTGGCCTGGTGTCCAGACACATGGCTTAAGCCTGAGAGGATACTGTTAGCAGGGTGAAGAGCTTTCTTCATGCAGGAAAACACTGATGGAAGCTGATTGCCAAACTTATCTCCCATGCCAGGGTCTTGGAGATGGTGCTTCTCTCCTGCTGCCATACCCAGATCCCTCCAGTGCCTTGCTGGTGTACGCTACATGCTCCCTTGTAATACATTTGTTTTGTAATAGTTATCAGCTGCTGGATTCAGGTAGGACATGAGAGATGAAAGTCTCCCCTGAAATCAAGAGAGCCTAAAAAGGCTTGGGCCTTTAGGGCTGGATATTTACTTATTTATTTAAGTTTCCCCTCTTTTATTATTTGCTCCTGGAGTCCATCCAATCCTTCTCAAAACATTAGATATGGCTCACCTAGAGCAGGTAAGGAGCTTTCTCTCTAAAATATGTCCTGGCTGTTTGAGCACCAAGGAGTAGCTGGAGGTTTGTGTTCAAAATCAAAACCATTAATTTTTGTTGTTTTGATTTAAATGACATAAAATTCATTTCCCTTTCCAAGCACTGATGCTGCCCCTTGTTTTGAGCACTGAATTACATTCAACGCCAGCAATTACACCAAGGTAGTTGTCAAATAGATGGAGACTGTCATACAGTGGCTTTTTAAAACTTAACAGGTACCTCCAGGAGAAAGTTGGAGAGCTTTAACCCAACAGATGCATGTGCACTGGGATGGTTTAAACCCAAAGTTGTGAGGTGAGAGGTTTGAACTTGCTTTACATGTTCTCACCATCTTCGAGTCTCCAGCAGCACTCGTGCTTATTTTCCTTTGAAGGCACTAAAGCCATGGCCTGAATACTGATGATTGCCTTTGCAAATTAAGGAGGGCTTTCACCATGCCCATGATGGTGGCTCTGCTGTGGTGGTCACCTCTGTTCAGCCTCACATCTGAACAGTGGAACTTTGCCTTGATTTGCTGCTGGGTAAGAGAAAGGTAAACAGCTATTTAGGTTCCAACAGCACCACCACATTGATGTCCTAGCCAGGTGAATCTGTCCATGCCCATCTTTCATCATGCTCATAGTGTTTTGATGTGTTTGCTGGCTCAGGATTGGGCAAGTGGGTTGTCCTTGCTGTCCACCATGGGGTTTTGTAGTAACAGGAACATCAGGCTTTTAAGAAAAGAAAGTTCAAATCTTTTGTAAATGTTCCCCTTGTAGCTTTGGAGGTGGAGGATCCCTAAAGTCCTGGGTTAAATCCTTGGTCTTGGGATGGTTTAGTGATTCCCGGTACCTGCTCTAAGGGTTACTGTGGAGACAACCAATACTCTGGTGGTTTGTTTGTTTTCTTTTATAGATTTGGGGAACATGCAGCAAGAATGCATCAAAATGGGTCCTAATGACCTTATCATTGGCAATATAGGGGAAGGCAACATATTAAGCAATTCAGAGTTAAAAATCTTTATCCTCTTCTCAGCAGCACTTTGCCTTCAGTACATTCCCTTTGGAAAAATCAAAACCTTTAAACCAGGGTGATCTTTGACATTCCTGACTCCAGCATTGTGTGGGGACAAAGTTTGTCTGTTTACTGCAGGATCTTAGCTGTGGTGTGCTCAGGGGTTTTCCTGTGCTTTGGCTGTTCTTAGAGGGGATGGATGGCTCATCAAACCCTCTGTTCCTCTTGGTCTGCAGAGTGAACATGGTGCCTAGGAAACATAATGTGACCTCACTGGATGTTTTTAAAGAAAATTGTTGGAGGTTGAATGGAGAGTTGATGGGAGATCAAGACCCTGGAAGCAGAGACAGAGGAAGGAGTGTTATACAAAAACTGTTAATGGCAAAAGCTAAAAGGAAGAGCTTGTGAAATACTTTTTCTTTTGGAGCTTTTTGTGCTAGGGCAGGGACAGATAACACCTTAGCTGAACCACTGCAGTGAGTTGCTCTGGTGAGTTGCATCCTTGCTACCTCTGTCGGTGGCACGCTGCCTGCAGCAAGCATTTGCTGGCCTTGGCCATCATGTCCCAGACTTGACAAGGCTCTACTGACACGTGATCTGCACAGAAAAGCTCCTGCAAGCACCAGGAGGGTGAAAAGGGAGAGACTTAAGACTTTAAATAAACTTGATGCTAAGTCAAAACCCAAACACAATGAGGGCAGTGGGAGGGTGGAAGGAGATAAGGAAATAGCCTTGTTTACTTTTACATATATACTATACCTGGCAGTTAACAGTCACGGTGAGCTAGTGTAAAGTGTGCTAAAAATCCTCATGTAGCCCTTCCAAATGTTTGATCCGCTGATATAGAGTGGAGGGCAGCCAGCTGCCCCAGGGAAAAATTTCCCTCTAGTGCTCTCCATCTTTATTTTTTTCTGTGTGTCTGGAAAGGATCTGAGTGAAAAACAGTGGGTCAGATAAAGAAATCGCTTTCCGCAGGCATCCTTTAACTGGCGAGGAGCGTGTGCTGCTGCACTCACTTGGCAGGACACCTGCAATCTTTAAGGCCCAATTAGTCTTTTTAGAAGGACCATGTCGGAGGGAGAGAAACTTGACCTTCTGAGACCGGTAGAAAAAAAACCCCAACAAAACCCTTTGCTTTCATTGCCTTTCGTTAAAGTTGCGAGGGAGGTCGGGCCTCCCGCCGCGGCGCAGGGCAGAGGGCCCTATCAATAGAGCTGGCCCTGTTGTGTTTGTGAGGCAGTGCAGGTGCGAGCTGCCAACAAGCAGGTGTTTGTACAGCAGTGACCTTGAGTGCCGGTTCCTGACCTGCCCTTTCCCTCCTGACTCATCTTTCCTTGAAAAAAAGTCTGGTTTTGGGCTGTGGAGCGCCTACAAGCTTTCTCTGCATGTAAAAAGGACATTATTTAGAGGTCTCTGTTAAGGGCTTCTCTTGCAAGATGCTTTTTGATAATTTCCATGGGATAGATGCAGCTAGGATGCTGCCAGAGCTCTTTAAAAAGGGTTTGGTTTTACTGAGGTTTTGCATCCATAGAGAGAGTTTACTCATTTAAAGAGGCAAAACCATGGTACTTTGTGTTGGGGAAACAGCATGGCTGGGACAGGTTTTATCTGGGGAGGAATCTGGGTCTGTTTGTGAACAGGCTGATACAAACCAAACTGGAATACAGGGACATGCTGGGTTCTCTTAGGCGAGGCTTCCTGGGAAACTTAAGCAAATTGTAATTTTCTATTAGTGTTAATAACCTTATAATCACAGTGGGGATTCAACAGTTCCTGATGTAGACATGTACCCAGGCATGCCTTCACATGTGTGTATCACTCAGTTTTCCTGGGCTATCTGTCTGGTCTTCATTCTCACCTTAAGCCTCATCTGCAAGTTTACCTCCTTAATTTTGTGTGTATGAGAATTAAGACTCCTGTTTACTTGAGGAACAGAGTAGGATATTTTATTGGAGAAGCTAATAGCCATGCTGCCAGCACCAAGTTGCACTTCTGCAGTGTCATACATCAGTTTCTGTGCTTTTGTCCCTACCTATCTGTCTAATTGCCCCCATTTTAGAGATGGGCAAACTGAGAAGTGGGCAGGAGGATGGTGTGGGGACACACACTTTACCAGGGAAGCCTTTGAGGGGATAAGAAGGTGTTCCTGAATCTTTCCACATTGTGCTCATGCTATCTCTCTGACTTTTGAGAAAATGTGAACTCCACTGTGTGCTCCAAATGCCATTGGAGGGACCAGAAACAAAGACAAAAGCTGGGCAGAGGGACATGGAGTTGAAAAAAGGCTTCTGGTGAGTTACTGCAGTGTGAGGTCTCACATTAATTAACATCTTCATTAATGATCCAGAGTCATGAAAATACTCACAGATGATACCAAATGAGGAGGAGCTGCAAATACGGAATGAGACAGGGAGAACTGAAAGATGATAAACATGAGCAAATGACAATAACAGATTTAAAGAGGAACAATCTTGCAGCCACCAAAGCTTTTGGTGAAGCCTGGAGATCATCCTGGGCTGATGGGAGTTTACACAGAGATGTAGCAGCAAAAAACCTGCCCAAACATCTTTGAACTGCCTGTGGATGATGTTGGGGGCAAAGGGGCTGGTCAACAAAGGAAAGGTGTGGACATAGTGTGAATGGGGAGTGCAAAGCAGGAAAAAGAACTGAAGGTAAATTATAGAACTGGATGAAATTTCCAAATATTCTAAGCAAATTCTCTGGTGGAGAGATATCTTGAGTTTGCTCAGTTGCTGCCAGAATAAAATGGTGAAAGCTCTGTTGCTTCCTACACTCAGACTTGAAACTCAGGAGGCACCCTTTGACTGCCTGGTCTGGCTGTGTGCAGCCCCTAGGATTTCATTCATTTATTCTTGAACTGAGCCCAGCTACTTGTGTTTGACTAAACTTTAACTGGAGGTCATTTAAAACCAAACTGGGTGATCTAGTGAAGTATGAATTGTGGGGCAACAACCGCGTGCTGGCAAGGAGGTGAGTTAAGTGATCTCAGGAGTCTCTTCAGACCCTGACTTTGCAAGGTAGAATAGAATGTGAATGTACAGGTTGAGTGGAAACATCTAATCTCACACGGGACCAGCCCTCTGGCAACATGGGTTCCATCAACTCCAAATGTGCCTGAAGACAAAAACCTGAACAGTGTGGAGCAGTCAAGGTTTATACTTTGCTTGGAGGGAGTCTGCTGCTCAGTATTTGCATCAATAAGCCAAGCTGTAAAACTTATTTGCGGTGATACCGTGTGTGAACATTTGTATCAGGCAGTGTCAGGAAAAAACATCTTTGTATGTGCACATCCAAAATGTGTATACAAGTGTGGACAGTGCAAAGGATTGCAGAGGGAGTCTGGGGAAAACTTTGGGCTATGTTGTCATTCATCTTTGCATACAGAGACTTAGCTCCAAAATCCCATTGCTAAAGAATGGTATCTCTGCCTGAATTAGTTGCAGCTTGGTTTGGGGTTTTTTGGTGTTTGAAGAGTTGCTCTGTGGGTGATGCTGAGTTATGGTGGATAACCTTCCACAGATAACAGCAAAGAAGGAGAAGAGATTAAGGGGACAAACACCCCACAAGCCAAAGTATTCTCAATAACCCTTATTTGAAGAGGATTAGAAATGAGGATGTGTTTTTTATGCATGTGAGCACACATGGGTGTTTTGGGGACAAGAAGGGTCAGGTCTGGGCTCTGAAAAAGAGTTTTCCACTGATTCCTAATGACTTAGAACAGATCTAAGCAACACCAGCTGGAATCAGACAACTTTGGCTCCAGAATTAGTGTAGATAATTTATCAGAGCAGTGCTTGAATGAGAAGACTATTGCTGCTTTATTATATCAGCTGGAGTCATAACCAGATAGAAAAGTTTAATATTAACAAGAGAAGCTGCCTTCAGTAAGCCTGTGCGAGAGCCTTCTCATTTTTTAAAGCCTGTGTGTACTAAAATGTCAGTGTCTTGACCTCGGGGAAAGGAGTTCATTAAAAAAAATACAAATACAAAGTAAATAGTCTCTCCGAAAGGTTTATTTAATCTGCTTCTCTTCCTGCTCTGATTTTTCTTAATGTATTTAAAACTTAATATTTACTCTAGCAAAACAAAATCTATAAAATAGTTTTTGTAGGCTCCTAAATAAGTGGTAGCAGCTCAGCCAAAGCCAGCCAGTAAGCGCTGCGAAATATGCATTGTAGAGACATTTGAAGTTGTCCCCAGTGGACAATTTGCACCGTTCAGTGTTAAAAGGCTCTATTTCAGTGCTGCAGAAAGCCCCCCAGATCCCCTGACTAGGCAAGTCGAGTTTACAGATGATGTACTCCACTCAGCCAGCATGTAGTTTCAGGGCTTAAATGGCTGGCAGGGCAAAGAGGGGATAGTTAAAATTCTCAAGCTGCTAAAATGGAAAGCCTTGCAAGATTTTATGGCAGAAAGAGAAATGGGTTTTGAAGGCTAAATGTTGCTGGCTTGACCAAGCAGATGGTCAGGGTGCTTTGGCAGGAGGCTGTCTTGACCAGGGAAAAGGAAGTCTGAAAAAGGGGATGCCTAACAAATGTTAAACCTGCACTGGAAAATGGAAATGGGAGATATCTTTGCAGTCAAGTAATGTTAGAGGCTGCTCTATTTCCTCTGCTTATAAAACCTGCCCTGCTAATTACTCTGCTTCCAAAATGTATTTGACAGGAGGTGTTTATACTCAACTTACTCCAGCACTGAGTTCTTTCTCCTGAAATTTGGCTTTGGTTTCTGCCCATGTGAAGTTTGGGAGGGAAGGGGGATGATTCCACCAATTTTCACTGGCAAAGCACACCAACATGGGGATGCACATTATGTCCTGGTGTCCATCTGTCTGTCCTTCTTCTGGAGACCAAACACAACGCCAATGTGTTTCAGCTCCATGTGTTTTGGGTACTCTCTTCCACCTAGGACATGCTCTTCAGCCCATAGTCCCCGTGTCCAAATGACTTTGGGGTAAAAAAGGAACAATTTTAGCTCTTCAGAGTAAAGCAGACCTAGTCATGCTCATCATGTCCTACTATTGTCAGGCAATACGTGGAGAAATCAAGAGCATGAGAAATCATTTTTCTGTTTCTTTATTTCCTCTGAATCAGCATAATTTGTTTGTCAACAACTTCCTGTCATTTTGTGGTGGTTATGTTGCTTGACAGATTTATGTTTTTGCTTGGTTTAGGGCTTTAGTTTAGAGGTTTTGGCTTCAGAGACTTATGTTTGCTTGGTTAGGGTTTTGGTTTAGGGTGGATGTGGAGGGTTTTGAGGTGGTTTGTTGTTATGGTGGGTTTTTTAATTAAGAAATTGCAAGTAGGCTTCTGACACTCTGAAGAATACCTGTAGCCTCCTGTTGTGCAGAGAGAAATGTGCTGAATTCAAAGCAGCTCCTGACACTCTTGCTTTTTGCTGGAGTTTACACAGGATTTCCCATTTTACCATTCAGGGAGTGAACAATGTACAGAAAATATATACACATAATTTTTTCTTTTTTCATGAAAAGAAAAAACTCTGTGCAATATCTGAGCGTTTTTTGGCAGCTGGTTAAAAACAACCCTGCAGGGGGACAGAGGTATGAACATAGGAATAAACTCCAACTTGTATTTTGATTCTTTTAATTTTGAAATGGTGAGTTATTTCCTGCAGGCAGGAGGGTGGACACTGCCTCCAGCACCTCGTTTGCTGGAGAGAATTGAGAGCATTTGGTTTTATCAGCCGCTGGCATGGTAATGAGCCTATTTCTATTGAAATTGGCTCATTACTATTCATTTTTGCTGGCTCTCGACCAACTCATGAACTGCTTTTTGATTTTCAGGGGAGGAAAAAAAAAATGTAGGGAGTTGGTCCTGTCCACTGATAGAAGTGACAATGTGAGGTCATGCTGGGTGAGCATTTGCCCTGTGACCCTCTGGTATGGCTCAACCAGTTGATGTGGCAGGGGTCCTCTCCACTCCCTGGGCCCTGGGCTTCCTCACCATTGTGCCAAGCAGTGAAATGGGGTTTGTGAAGTGTACACAGAGAGTCTGAAAAGGATTCGTTCAATTTACAGATGACCTGTCCAAATAAGAAGTTGGGTTTTGGGAGGGGATGGGTCAATGTGAGTATTGAATGGCTGTGTGAGCAGCTTCTTATGTCCAGTATGCTTTGGTGGGTTGGTAGTTTCTGTTTGTGGGGGCTTTTGGCAACTTGTCTAATTATGTTATTCAAGTGTATATAGTGACATTTAAGGGTTTTCTTTTATTATTTTGAGCAATGTGTAAGTTCTCTCTTTCCCTCACACAGGCATGCATACTCACAAATGTCTCTGGGAAATTTTTCAGCAGCAGTGAAAATCAAAACTCAGCTCTTTGAATGTCTACCTGAAAAATATCTTCCTTTAAAAATGACTGAGCATGTATTAATTATATATGAATGTAATTTTATCCCTGTTACCAGTTTGAAAAAAACTCAGCCACACACTGCCACCTGTGCTCACATGTGACTAAAATGCCATTAAAAAATTTTGGCTTATGAAAAGATAAGATTTCCTGTGTGACCAAAACCACCATCTTTTTCTAGATGCCTGGTGTGGAAGGAGCATAATTTTCAGGTGGTTTGCATATAGCCTCTTCTCAAATGACCTTTCAAACAAATCACCCAGACATCACTAACTGCTTTATAGAATCTTAACCCTGCTGTGAGAGCTTTTTGTCAGCGAATCGCAAGAGATTACTTCTATATATGCTTAGTCTCTTTTAGATTTTTTTCCAAGATAGCTTCTCTTCAAATTAAGAAATGGGGGCCTGCGATGTATTGCACTTGGACACTACAGGCTTGGGGCAGTGTGGCTAGAAAGCTGCCCTGCAGAAAAGGACATGGGAATGATGTTTGGCAGCAGCTCAGCGTGAGCCAGCAGTGTGCCCAGGTGGCCAAGAAGGCCAACAACATCCCGGCTTTTAGCTGAAATAGTGTGGCCAGCAGGACTAGGGAATTCACTATCACCCTGTACTCAACACTAGTGAGGCCACACCTCAAATGTTGTGTTCAGTTTTAGGCCCATCATTACAAGAAAGATATTGAGTTGATGGAACGTGTTGAACAAGGACAATGAAGATGGTGAAGGGTCTAAAGCACCAGTCTTATGAGGAGCAGCTGAGGGAACTGGGGTCATTTAGTCTGGAGAAAACGAGCTCATGAGTGACCTTCTTGCTTTCTACTACTATATGGAAGGATGTTGAAGCGAGGTGAGGGTCAATATCTTCTCCCAGTTGACAAGCAATAGGACTAGAGGAAACGGGTTCAAGTTGCATGAGGGGAAGTTCAGTTTGGATATTAGGAAAAACTTCTTCAATGAAAGAGTGGTTAGGCATTGGAACAGGCTGCCCTGGGAAGTGGTAGAGTCACCATCCCTGGAGGCATTCATAAAATTTGTATATGTGGCAATTTGTGACATGGTTTAGTGGGCACGATGGTGTTGGGTCAATGGAAAAACTTCTTTACAGTAAGGGTGATGGAGCACTGGAACAGGCTGCCCAGGAGGGCTGTGGAGTCTCCTTCTCTGGAGACATTCCAGAGCTACCTGGACACATTACTGTGTGACCTCGTCTAGGTGATCCTGCTCTGGCAAGGGAGTTGGACTAGATGATCATTCTAGGTCCCTTCCAACCCCTAACATTCTATGATTCTAAGATCTTAGAGGATCTTATGATCCAATGATCTTAGAGGTCTTTTCCAACCTAAATGATTCTAGGATTCTATGAAATAAAAATGCTGAGAGCTCACAGTTGAATCGTCCGTATTTAATACTGTTAATGTGCTTCTGTGGTGCACGAAAAAGGAGAACATTTATTTTCTTCTATAATTTGAAAAATAAAAGTCAAATTGACTGCTTTTTAAATACCAGAAGTTGGAAAAATGATAGGCAGATGGTGACTTCTATAAAGTCAACATTGTCCCTCCAGGTGAATCGAGGACTACAAAATATTCTCTACAATCTACAATTGCTGATACGTCTCCATATTTGCGCTGGTTTGCACATTGTTATGAGAAAACAAACTGGGTGATTTTGTAGTAGAGCTCACAGCCTGGTTTATTTTTTTTCTCTTTTTTCTACTGGACTGAAAATATGTCTCCATCAGAGCAAAAAAAGCCTTTAAAGTTTGGTTTCAAGTTGTTGCAGACTTTTGGAATTATTAACGGTGCTGTTACAGTCACTGGTGGAGGAAAGCAACTTGCAGCACATGTGGGAAAACTTTCTAAGCCCTTTGAGGAAACAGTTTTAGGTTTTGCTTTAAGTATGTGGAGCTTTTGCTGGAGGAGTTGGCATAGTCTCAAGAGCCTTGATTTATGCTTTTATCCCTTTGCCCAATAGATCAGTCTGGCTCTGAGGTATCATGGCTGGTCCAGGCACTCCAGTAGAAGGGGACTTCAATGCAATCTTGTAAAAACTTTCATCAGCTTTTTTTGGGCCATAACAAATTAAAACAGCCTGACCCGGCTTCTCATCCAAGTGTCTCAGGTCAAGTATATTTACTTCTGTTTGTTTATTTTTAGAACTTTAAATACTCAGTTTTATTTTTGTTGCAGTAAACTGGCCAGAAGTGATCTGTTATCATAGCCTGAAGAGAAATCACACAACTGACAGATGTTTGTCTTTGTTCATTATATAGCTGGAGTTTATTTAGATATTCAGTGTAAAGATTTTACATTAGGAAATCTTTTTCTTATATTGTATGAATCTTCTGAACAAGCTGGCAGGACTAGCTGACTGGCCCTAGCAAAATGAGCATGTAAGATGTAAAGCAACCATGAACCCAAAACAGTATTGATCCAGGATTTGGAGAAACATGCAGATTGCCTATAGGAGCACAGAGACAGGAAAATAGGATGTCCAGAGACAAATTAGAACATTTCTAGTGTTTGAGGTAGCAGAAGGATCCTGAATGTTGCCAAGGATGTGAAGAAATGATGAGGTGCCGTGATTTTTTCATGACATCATTTTAGTCTAGAACCTTTTGGTATCAAGCACATATTGGTATCCTTTTACACCACAGTGTTTTTTCCAATTCCTTAGTTCTCCTTTAATTCATAGCAACATACCTCAATTTGTCCTGGTAACAACCTCCTTTAGACTTATCTGCTGGGGCCTGCTGGATGAAAGGAATGAACTTTGTTTTACTAAACTTAAAGAAGCAGCATCTTAGGCTCTGTTCTAGGCCAAAGCTTACACAGGACTGAACAGCCATGTGTTGGCTGCATGGGTATCAGGGACAATGTATTAAGAGTCACTTTTGGTGTCCTGAGGAGCTTACAGGCTGCATACATTATATAGACAAAGAGTAATGATGGTCATCTAGGGGGAGGGATTTGCTCAGGCTGATACCTGAGCTCAAAGTACATTGGAGTCCACCTTCCAAAAGTGAAGTGAGTTGAGGTGGTTTTATCTACAATACAGTTTAGGCTGCAACTGGCCTTCAGTGACAACAAAAGGTAGCTTTCATTTCTTCAGGAATAGATGCTTTCTGGTATCTGGTGGCTCTGGGCCAGATTGAAGCATGAAGAAGCAAAGGGAAAAAATTAGCATGTAATCAAACTGCATTGTTTGAAATAGTCCGAGAGGGCATACATAGAAATGATGGGATGAAATGGCAAGGAAAAACTTATGTTGAATATTACAACCTCCTAACAGAAAGATATGTTAGACTAAAGAGGAATATCCCAAGGGAAATGGTGGAAGCCCCATTGCTTGGATAATTTCTAATTAAAGTAGACAAAGCACTTGAGAATATATTGTAAGGGAAAATCCTGTAATGGCAGCAGGCTGGACAGGGTGACCCTATAGGTCTTTTTCATTTCTAATTTCTATGATTCACTAATGATTAAGTAATTCTCAGATAAACTAAACATCCGTACTGCTGGGTCTTAGCCGAAACTCACCTCACCTATCAACCTTTTCAAATTTACCAATTAATAGTTAATTAGTTAATGTTTGTAAAGTGCTTTGAAGATGAGAAGTGCTAAGTGCTAAGTATTATTATAGAAATAGGGATAGATAAACTCATTTTACTTAATTTTGAACCCACTCAAACGCTCACGGAGGGCTCAAAAATTCAGATTCAAGACTTGAGCATTATTGGGTTAGCCTGCCTTGTAGGGGGATGTTCTGTGAGGTTATGCTGTGATTAAAATACAGTTATAATTCTGATAATGCACTTATCATACATTTCTATATATGGTGCAGCACTTGTAATCCTGATAAAATGTGCATGAAAAGCTATTGTCCATGTCCTTATGCAAGTTGCAGTGTACAATGCAAGCACTTTGTAAGGGAGTGCAAGTGGAACAGAGAATATGAAAGCTGTTTTTCATAATGGCTTTTACCCTTCCAGTTTATGTTGATTTTTTTTTGGAGTATATTTAATAGCATCAAATGAATGACTTAATATTCAGGAAGGAACTTCACTGAGGATTCCCAAATGATTGTATTTTAAGTCCCTGTTATGTCTCTTCTTGCAAGTGGTTGCTGGTATGTGCTGAGGTCTGAGCTGTACAGGACTTTTATCACCTGGAAAGTGGCACTGTCTGCTGTGTGACAGAAGTGGCAGGGTGCTAAGGGATGCAGTGATGGTAGGTCTATGAATGATTTGGGTGAGGATGAGACTGTGGGTGAAACTACATTAAAACAAATCAGGGATAATCCAAATCCCGCCTGCCTGAAGCAAAGCGAAACCAGAATGACTTCTCTTAGATGAAGTAGTAAAATATTAGTTTTTGCTTTCATTTTCAAAATGAGCATAAAATAAAAATACCTATTTATGTTCAGCAACAAAGACCTGGACAAAACAGAGCACAGTAGAGATGATCATTTCAGTAAGTTCTGGTCTGAATATGGCCTTATCTGGGTCTACATTACCTTTCTGTTGCCTTTAGCAGGAGAGCTTCTTCCTCTGTCCCTGCCCATTTGGATATTCTTAGGACATAATTTTCAGGCTTTCAAACAGAACTTTGTTAATCAGTATCTTAAACTCATTTGTAACAGAGCAAACAAAGCAGCTTCAGGTGAAGCTCACTAATGTCAGGGCATACAATTTGAGAGCACAATAATGATTCGGGAAATAATACCACGTGCTTTGTGGTAGGTTTACTCATTACAGCGCTTGAATAATAAATCTCAGATATCGAATCCGTGAACGAATAATCACTGTGAATGAGTAATTTATAGGTTAAAATGTGTTGAATCAAAGCACTCATTGAGTAATTTGAAAAGGCACATTCTTCTCTGCAAGCTGAGGTTCCCCCAGTCTTCTGGATGTGCTAGAAATATCAAATGATGGGAAAGATTGTAGTAGGTATATCAAACAGGTGATTACAGCACAGAACTGAAGAGCGAATATATATATATGGATTAGACCTGGAAGAGCAATCCAGGGACCTAAAGGCTTCTTGATGCAACTTCAATATTATTATAAGGCTCTGGGATATGTTCCTTGGGAAAAACAAAGATAGGGGAAGTTTATGGTGAGTGGGATCAATTTTAGCTGCATTTATAAAAGGTAGATCACACCAGATTAAGCTGACATCTCTCTTCGGTAAAATAACCGATTCCTCAGACAAAATAAATGCAGAAGACCTAATCTGTCTGGACATCAGTGAAGCACTTGATAAAGTGCCACATGGGAAACATCTAGTTAAGTGGGAAGAGATGGGGCTTCATGTGAGGGTGGTGAGAAATGGCTAAAAGGGGAGACAGCAACAGATTGTGAAAGGGGAAGCACAGGGCAGGAGAAGGGCTCATTAGTGGAGCTCATCAAGGATCAGTCTGACTCATCTTAGTTAACATTTTCATTAATGACCTTGGAGCATAAATTAGGAATGTGCTAATGAAATGTTGGAGTTGACAAAGTTTGGAGACATTGCCAGTGAACGAGGAGAACCTGAAAACACAGGAAAGAAAGTGTGTGGCTTTGGAAGTTGGAAATGGGAATCATGAAACATAATTTAACAAGAAAAAGCACCAGAACACACATGTAAGAAATAAGAACTTTTGTTCACAATGTGACCTCATTGGTAGCAGTAGAAATGGATGAAAGGATGGTGCTCAGGCACCAAAAAACAGGAGAAATGTCCCTAGGATGCATCAGGTGAGATATTCTAACAGAGATGGGAAGCTGAATGTGATCTCATGGGTTGTCAGTAAGTGAATTTAAACTGGAGCAGTGCAGGGAAGCGCTGGTCAGATGAAAGAGGCTGTGAAACCTTGTGTTGTGAGAGGAGATGAAAGGAGATTTAGCATGTCAAAATGGAAGCACAGAAGGTGTGTGATTGCTGTCAGTAAATGCATTGGGACAGTTTCTTAGTGCAAGTGCAATGCTGACACAAAAGCAATTGGCTATAACCCAGTCTTGATGGAATATAGATATGAAACTGGAAAAAGACTCCTAGCTATCAGATGAAGGAGTTTCTGGAAAAGGCTTCCAGTAGGAGTAATGGGGACAAGAACAGTAGTGTGTTCCAAGATAATGTTAGATCGGCTTGTGGAAGGGATATTATCATTTACATGATAGTTAGGAAATGGACCTGATAACCTTGGCATTCTCATCCACTCTGTCTTCCTGTCTATTCATAGACAATAGGAGGCTGAGAATTGGGCTAAACTCTCAAACACAATATTTGCCGTGAACAGTTTACTCATTTATGGAGAAGCAATACAGATTAAGTGCCAGTTCCCTATAAAAACTAAGAAATACCTAAACTTGCTGTACACTTTGGTGTGTTCCAAGTAAGATAACAGGAAGATTGATAGTTAATTTAATATTAAACTGAAATTGGGAGTCCTGGTAATGAAGACACGCTTCCTCTAACAACCACCAAAAGACAATAGCAGTGTATCTATATGTCTGGTGTAATGAACTAAAATTGCAAAGGAGGCCAGATGACTGAGGACCAGATTTCTTCTATGGTTTGTTTTCCACTGGCTGCAGGTCCAGC
>VWZO01022441.1:531157-581157 GCA_013396975.1 Bucco capensis | reverse complement strand
ATAATCTTTATAAACATTTCTGATCAAATCTCTGCTTATACGGTTAATGGGAGGAGCAGCAATCATTTCATAAGCAGTTCTCTGCAAAGCTCATTTTGTACCAGAGCAGCTCTTCTAGAACCAGTTTTAAAGTTAATTATCAAGGGCAGGCATCTTCTATCCACCACCTGTGGCCCCCCTCTGGGTTTGTTTTTCAGCTTTCTTTGGGAAAGAGTTGCTCTACGGAAGATCATCTTCATGGTGTCACAGTCCAGGAAGCCTAACATGTCCGAGCTAATCAGCTTAGAGCATCAGTACCATCTTAATGTGGGATTTGGGACCTTCTGGATGCAGGGTGAGAAGCTGAACTAGTCTGCAAGCACATCACTTTATTCCTTTTGCTTTAAGCAAGAATAATTTGCCTTTTTTCTCTCATCTTTCTTCCTTGTTGTTTTGCCCCTGAAAACTGTGCAGCAAAAGCAACCTCCAGGGTGGACACTAAATCTTCTGATGCAGGCAGAGCAGTGATAACATCTGAACTGAGGGTGCTTTTCCAGGGCATGCTTGACAGATGTAGCAGGGCCTTTTAGGATTTAGTACTGGAGCATATCTATTACCCGCGCTGCAGCACAGCTTGGCAGGAGCTGTGTGGTAATCTCCCATGAATTCTGTCTGACTTATCAGAGCATCTGAACAGGTTCCTGCAGGATGCAGAGTCACTGCACCAAGTTGGGGAGAGGCAGACCGTACACTTCAAACTCCCTTAACTCTTGCTGGCCCAAAGCCTTTCTGTGTCGAGGCAGTGATTGTCCTTTCTGGGAGGAATTGATACCTTTCTGCCTCTCCTCCTAGTGCTCCCCCTTCCTTGTTCTCTACTTCCCCCAGCGTATGATTTCAAGTAGCAGAATCTAATTTCTACATATCTGAGAGGGTAAGAGTAATTGCTTTAATGGCATGGCAGCCTGCCTATTTCTTTGGCAGAATGTAGTAAATATGATACATGTGGTGGAATTTAAGCTTTCACTGGTTGCAAGTCCAGGACCCTGTTACACATAGGAGTGAGTGCTAAACAGCTTTATTCCCTGTCTTTGCTTTATGTATTTTATCTCGGTCTTACTGAGCAGAGTATTTAATGGTCTGTCTTGATCTGTGGTACAATTACCTTAGCATTTTATATTTTTATATATATACGCACACATATATATTAAAATCTACCCCACCAAGATTGATCACAAACACAAAATTGTTTAGATCACAGATTAAAGTTTAATTTTGGAGTTTTGCTTTAGGGTTAGAATTAGCTTCAGAGTGTGAGTTGCATAGGAGGCGCTGTAATTTGTTTTAAGGATAAGGCCTTCAGGCTGCTGTGCATAAAATGAGCATGATTCCTTATTCCCACGGTTGATTTTTGAATGGAAGTGCAATTAGAATTTTTTCACCCAGAAGCGCATACAGTACAGAGCAAAGATAATACCTTGAATGCATATCAGCTTGGGGAACTTCTCCTGGAATTTTATTTATTGTTCACCTAGCACTAATTCAAAAAAGATCCATGCAAACCCTAACAATACACTTGCTCTTTAATTTGGAGTCTAGTGTGTTTGTAGAGACTCTTGCAGAGGCTTTATTATTACCGAGTGAGATTTCAATGGTGAATTTTAATGTCAGACACAGAAATGTGCAACCAGTTATTTCTGATAGAATGGAAACTATTACAAACAAAACACTGATGTAGCACTGGCCTCTGTTAATCCTCAATTGCTGCAGATATTTTCCTGTCACACCAGGAAGCTGTTCTGTCGACTGGTATTGAACAGCCACCATCTGCATATGAGAGGTATGTAGATGATATTTTTTTCTGATTATCGATGCCGATCACATTCATCTTCCACTGGAAGAACTGAACAATCAATACTCACAGAATATTCATTTAACCTATGAAAGAGAGGTGAATTCCTGCATCCAATTTTGGGATGTCATTGTCACTAAAGAGCCAGATTCTGCCATTTCCACTGCATGATATCAAAAAGATATTGCCTCAGGTAGACATGTGTTAGACATCACCTCAGTTATTCACCATGAAAAGAAGGCAGGAAGAAGGAATTGATATCATAGTTTGGGAAGTCTCTTATCTTAAAATATTAGTTTTTTTCTTATAAAAATTTTTCAGAAATTTGTAAGTGTGGGTACCTGAATGCATGAAAAAAAGGAGCTAATCTAGTAATGACCTGGATAGGATGAGTTTGAGCTATTCATGCCAAAATTTGGCCTGTATGGGAATCCAGATGGACCTGGCTGTGTGTGTAAAAATCCCAACAAAGCACTTCTGAAGAGCTGGACTGCATTAGGATTTCCAGAGTTCCAAAAATACCAAAGGAAAGTGTGATTTAGGCAAATTGTTACAAACGTATGTTTTTAAAGGCAAGAATATTCCTGTCCTAAAGCTGTTTTTGCAGCAGGATCCCAACACACTTTGCAAAGAGCTCTCTGTCACCTTAAGGACTTTCCCTGGGTCAGTTGGCAACCGAAGCTAGGTAGTGAATGAACCCTTGTAACTGACTGGAGAGAAGTTGGGATATACCCTCTAGGCTTGTGTGTCCTTGCACGCATTGCTCCTGGAGCTGGGGGTCTTGTCAGAGCTTCCAGCAACACCAAAAACTAGCCCATAGCCATTTCTTTCATTTCAAAAGGATGTTTTTTTTCTCCCTTATTGAACAATCAAAGAACTTTCTGATGTTTATTTTGATGGGAAAGAAAAAAAAAAAGAAAGAAAAAAGAAGTCTATTGACTTATTACAAGGACCAGGAAGCATAAATCCAGATTGGCTCTCAGACACCTTACACACAAATTGTATGCAGGTAAATGGTCCCTAAAAATGCCTTGATAGTACAATGTACAGCATAGTTGCTAGAAAGGAAATTTAAAGCTCCCCATTACAAAGGATAATACAAAGAAAGAAATGTATTTTCATTATACTCCCATAGTTTCAAAGTATCTCAAGATTTGATTCAGGGCCTAAAGATATTACGAGGTAATATCTATGGTTACCTTTGAGTCAAATACCATGTCTTGACACTTGATCAGTCTGTGAAAGCTTCTGGAAGAATCAGAAACAAACAATTTTATTCCTCAAACAGGAACTCATGCAGCAGTGTGAGAAAGAATGTTTTTATTCTTCTCTAAATATGACTGCAGGTCCTGTAATGCATTTAATCAGAACACTGGGGTCAAATACAACATTTTTGCACAATCCCTTTTAGAAATACAACCTAGATTAAAACAAGAAAAAGTAATCCCCAATAAGGACACATCTTGACAATTCCAAGAAACCATGTGCATTGAGGGCATCTTATCAACACAAGTTAGAAGTGAGAGGCTTGTTTAAACTGAGGTGCTGAATAGGCCTTTAACTGTATGGCCCCACATTTGCATATCCAAATTCAGGGCTATCTAGACTGTTGTTATTTTCCTTATCAATGTCTATGTTGTCTTTCCACTTCTCACTCATGGCTAGGCTTTGCGAACGAAGATCCAGGATTTCCACTTCTACTTGTGTTAGAAATGCTCCATTTCCAGGAATGGTTTTGTTGGTCACAATACCCATGCAGGTTTATTTGGTTTTGTCCTAAATGGAGATTTAAAGCAATGGTTTTAAATCCCCAACATATGTATTGAAACTACTGGAAAAAATATAAAGATCTGTGAAGTAGGACTACCCACCAACTTGCTCAGAAAATTGAAAGGCTTTTGCTGTTTTTGTTAAATACTGACAGCTTGGGTCCAAAAGAGAAATATTTTATTTTGTTCTTTTTTTTTTAATTATTATTTTTTTTAAATGACAGGTGGTTATCTTGCAATCTGTTTTCCTGAAGCATCCAAATATAGTGAATGACTTTTTTCCCTGGCCTGATATCACAGGAGGAAAACATTACCTTTTTTTTTACAAAATCAATCTACTTTAACTTGGGGGGAGGGGGAAAGGAAGAAAAATTTAGAAGAATGATAAAATTACTTTAAGTATATTTTAAAACAGCATTGCTTCAGAGTAGCCTCTGGGTATATGACTGGGTAAAAGGAGCCTGATGCACCATCCAGACTCTTCTGAGGGGCTTCTCCCCTCTTCGAGGAGAGGCTCTATGCTCTCCCCAGCCACAAACTGGAGTGCTCAAGGGTTGATGATGCAGTAGCTGTTTGCCTGAGCTGCTTCAGGAGTCATTGCTCTTTAGTCTCCAAATTACTGCCACAGTTAAAGGCAAAAATATGTTAAGATAATGTTAAGTATCTGCTCTGGACCATAGCATGGAAAATGAGATTTGAAAGTCTGTACAAGTGAACTAGTATGCTAGTAAGAACCAGTGCTCTGATGCTTCTGCTATAACATGCAAGAGCATAACACCCTGCAGATAATGGCCCCACAGATTTCCACCAAGTGGGGTACATCTTTCTTTCCAAACCCACGATCTACCTGATGAATTAAAGGAATAACTTGATTAATGCTGCCAGTAGAGGGAACTGATGTACATGTGAGTAGATGTGAGAGCACATCTTCAAGGAAAAAAAAAAGTTTAAAAAATATAAACACAAGCAAATCCTCTGTGCTTCAAGAGGAGGTCAAAGGTACCATTTCCAGCTCACAGCAGTCAACATCTGGGCAGCAAGAAGGGAAGGCCTGGTGCTGTTTCCTTATTGAAGAATTCTGCCTTTTTCAGTAGCATTACTCATGGAGTAAGGTACAAAGTTGGCAGTATCCAGCAGTGTATGAATATGTGTGGGGCTTTAAGAGAAGAGATTTTGAATCTTTTTGGGTTTTTGAGCCCTGTGGACACAGCTTGACAGGAGCTCTTTGAGTCAAACAGCAGTTTGGATTTATTTCTTCAGTAACTTTGCTGTAGATTTATGTAGCATTTGCCTTAAAACCACAGAAGGGTTAGGTTATTGAGGGGAGCTGCTAATGAACTAACTGATAGAGCAGTCTTGAGCATTCTTTCTATTTTCTCCCAGTGTGGACAGCAGTGCAAAAAGCAAGGGCCACAGCTGGGAGGTCAGAGAGGAAGAATTTGACAGTGTCAAGGACAAAATATATACGCTTTCAAAGACAATAAAGAAATAAGAGAAAGGCTGATATTAAATAACCCCTT
Source organism: Bucco capensis (assembly GCA_013396975.1). Lineage (NCBI taxonomy): Eukaryota > Metazoa > Chordata > Aves > Piciformes > Bucconidae > Bucco > Bucco capensis. The sequence continues at coordinate 576,040 of VWZO01022441.1, read as the reverse complement.
GATAACAAAACTCACTGAGCAGGGCTGAATACAATTTTGGAAAGGTTTGACTCAAAGCTGTTATTGCTGAAGTTATTGTCTTTAGAAGTTGCAGCCTATCTAAAGAAAGTGGCAAAGCTAGATAAATGAACAAAAATGGACTGCAGGAAATATGGGGAATTCATTCACCTTTTAGAGGAATCCACTCTGACTGGCAAAAAGCCAGATTTCAATTGTAGCCATGGATAACCTCTTTGAAATCCTTTATTTCAGAAGGCTCAATGAAAGCCTTTCTATTTCAGTATCTGACATTCATTTGTGCATAGAAAGGAGGAAAGTAATTTGGGTGGAGCCCAAGTTCTTTTGAGGTAGCATCCATGCTTATTTTGAGGTGGATGGTCATTTCTAGTTTTGCTAGTTGAACACTGGTATTTCTTTTTGTGGATGTGTGAAACTGCAAGTGAGGATAAATGAACCATTGAAGATAAAACTGACAACATTACCTCCTGCTTCCTAATATTAAAACCCAGCTCAAATGATAACCTTGCTTCAGGTTCTGAAATATTGGGGAAAATGGTTGATACTTTTTGTTTTGTGGGTTTTTTTTTTTCCTTTTTCTTTCCAAATTCAGATTTCCGGATAGGATTGGAACTGAATGTGCCAAAAATACTAGGATAGAAGCTGTTCTCATGGGTGTTTCCATCTGGAATCTAATGTAGAAATGCCAGAAATCCTGTAGGAAAACCTGTTCTCCTGTGATTTCCTGCCTGGTTCAACGTTTTTGATATGTTGGGAGAGTTTGGATCAGCAGCAGATAAGCATAGAAACTGGGTCTGAATGCCAAAGTTTTTTAGAAGTTTTTTTCATCCCCACTGGAAGCATTATGAAGCCCATAGACATAAGGTATATAGTCTCTCCCCTGCTGGGTAGGGTTTAAAGCTGGCTGCATAGTAATAAACAAATGCATAAATATATTCATGAATGAGTAGGGCTTTGCTCTTCACTTCTTTGCAAGGCTATTTTAACCAGTTCTGCTATTTGAGATAATCTTTGGTTATTTGTACAAATATTTGTGTGTTCAGAAAGTCTTATCAATCTTCGCAAGACTGTGCAACTGGAAAGTTATTTTTTCAAGTGTTTACTTTTTATCACCTCCTATATATAATTCCCCTTTTAAATTTCTTTTTGTGTACGTGGAGGTCTGATGAATTCAAAGAAACCAGCACTAGGGTTCTTTGGGAAGGCTGCTAAGCCCTAGCCAAAGAGGTATGGCAGGTTGTATTTTGCTTTCCCAAATTCTGGTCCAAGTGTATCAGCAGGTAATATTCAGATCCTGGAGATACTGATCCTCTCAGAGGCAAGAGGATCTCAGGCAGGTGAATAGTCTTGTCTTGCCTCTGTGAGATTGGGCTCTGGCCAAGGGTGAAGCTCAGTGGGAGCTGGAATGTTTCCTCTGCGTCTTACAGAGCCTCCACTTTTTCAGCTGCCATTTTCAATCCTATTTTAGCTGTCTTCTGGGTACTACTGCAGTGAGTTTTTTAAAATATTGTCTATCTGTCCTTGATGCTGATGCCATAGCTTGCTGCTACTAACCTCTGGTGAGCAGAGGCTCACCTAGCTGTTCTCACTCCCCACCCTCAATAGGTTAGGAGGGAGAAAATAAAGAAAAGCTTGCTGGACAGGGAGATCCCTCACCAATTAGCATCAAGGATAAAAGAGACTCAACTTGGGAAAAATGAACTTATTGCTAATTGCAGTAGGTTTGGATAGTGAAAACCAAAGGCCAATTAAAACATCACCTTCCCTCCCCAGAATCCTGCTTTTTCCCAGACTCAACTTCACCCCTTCACTTCTGACTGCTCTCTCTGCCCTGAGTAGCTCAGGTAGAACAGATGGCTGTAGTCAGTTCATAAGAGGCTCTCTTCTGCAACACATCTTCCACCTACCTCACTGTGGTGGTCTCTGTCCCAGGCCTGGAGCACCACCACCATCTCCTCTTCCTCCTCCTTTCCTCTCAGGGCTCATCCTTTTTCTTTCCCCTCACCCTTTTTCTGCCTTACCCTTTCCCTCACACTTTGCCATCAGGTGCCATTTTGCCCTCTCTTAAACCTGCTTCCCCTGAGGTGGCTCCGGTGCAGCTGAGAGCTGGGCCCTGTGGTGCAGCCATTGGAAGGGTCTCAAACTGGCTGTGCCCAGAGCAGGATAACTCCAGCCTCTCCTCATACATAGCATGGCTGACGCCTGAGCATTCACAGATAACTTTGTGGATGGGAGATTGTCCATCCTAGTTTTACGAACCATCTGGGAAAAGGGTAGCTCTGAGAGAAGCCCAGCCCTACAGCAGGCAGGCTCCTTACCTCGCCTCGGTGCCATGTTTCCCTCCTTCCCCAAAGCAGAACGAAGCTGTGGTGATGAAGTGAGGCAGCTTCCTCAGGTAGCACCTGCTGCTGACTGCTGAGGAAAAAAAAAGCTTCCAAACTGAATTTGCAAATTCAGCTTTTTTCACCCCAGGCTGATCAGTTCAGCTCCAAGAAGGTTGCCTGGGTAGAGGGTAACTCTGGCATCACAACAGGTGGAGGGAGGCTGGCTTGCCACTGCAGTCTGGCACCCAGACCAGGTGTGAGAGGCCTTTGGGAGCAAACAGAGAGGCCCATTTTTATTTTTATGTTACTTTATTTTATCTTGTGAATCAGGTTTAGCCTCTTTTGTTGCCAAAGCGTGGAATCCTGCAGATACTCCCCTCCTGGCACCTCCAGAAATTGAATTTCTGCTGCACAGAGCCCTGACATGTTTAGTCCCTTGTATAGAGCTCCTTTTATCAGGGCAGTCATAGGCAAATGCATGCTGTGGGGCTTTCTTCTGCTTAATGCCTCCCCTCCATGCAGCAGCAATGTACAGGAGTAGAAAACTCTCCTCTTCACTCACACACATGGCAGGAAGGCACACACGCACGCCTGAGAACATCGGTATTATATTTGCACAGGCCAACACTTACCTGCCAGAAAGCTGTTTGTTTTTGCAGCTCCCTCTCTTTTGAGCTCTGTCTGTACTGCTGTCTTCCCCTGCCACGGACACACATTAACTCGCTGTATCAGCTGTCAGTAGTGATCTGTGCAGAACGAACATCTGTATTAAGTTTGCAGAGCTAGTCAAAATGTTTACCAGGACTATTTAATAGGGAGATCAATAGCAAGTACCTCTCTGTTTGTTTTAACGAAACAAAATTGGTTGCAGAGCAAAACCTTTTTAGAACAACAACAACAAAAAACCAAACAGCCCTGGCATTACTCCAGCTCAATGCAACAACGCAAGGGAAAAGGGCATTCCTGAGTACTGGCTCAGATTTATTTTCATTATGCAGTTGTTAGGGTAAGGGAGCATTAGATGCATGTTTTCACTGGGAGATCCCCTCCCTATAAAGCAGTAGTGCTTGGTGGTTTGTTTGGAGGTATACTGATTTATGGCTGTCAGCTCCTGTCTGACAGTGTCCTGACAAGTTCTGCTGGTAGAAACTTGTTCAAGCTTGAAGTGACACTTCTGTGCTGCTGGTTTTCCTTCCCCGGAGAGGAAACTGCTCTCGACCATCCCAATTTCAGTGTCACACTGAATTCCCTCTAAGTGTGCTTCCTTGCCCGGGGTCCGACTTGTTACCGGAAGCCAGCATATTAAATCACTTCCCCAGATTACCATATTGGCTCCTTGCTTTGGGGCTGTTTACAGTAGGTTTCAGACCACTGGTTGGCCCACGTAATGCCTGATTTGGAAACTGGTAGCATCTCCAGTTGGTAGCTGACAAATTCTGTCAGTTTGAGTCTGGCACAAAATATCAATGGAACACGGGGGGAAAAGGCAAAATGGATTATTTTCCGTTTTCTGGGGGATAGCTGCAAAAGGCTGTTTCATTACATGTATGCAAAATAGATAATAGATACTAGCTATTTTTTGGGAAGAAAAAGATGGAGAAATTATGGCTTGTTGTAATTGAGTGGTAACCCCCCCCTCAGTTTTGTAATCCCTGATCTTGCTACAATATATGCATGTGCTTAAATTTAAACACTGTGGTATCTCTTCCCCTTGTGTTTAAACAGACCCCTTAATAATTAGAAGACTGGATTTATATCCTAACTTTCCAGACAGCTGGTGGTTTTTTTCATCATCTTCACCTCCTAAAATGTTGTGATGTAGCGAATTAGCCATTTCTCACCATTTATTCTGAAGAACAGAAATAAGTGAAATCTGTCTCTGAAAATTAGTGCTGCAGGCATGCGAAATAAATGGTAGTCTACATGGCAGCAACCAAATAAATATGTTTTGCAGCTTTTAGGTGAGAAGGTGGTAAGTAAAATAGAGAGGGAGGAGCTAAATATTCTGGCAAATATTATGTGTGAAACATGGGCAAGGCTCCAGAAAAAAGTTAGGAGCTATAAATTATGGACTGTGGAAAGAGATAGAGACATGTCAGAAGTCTTTGAGTGCTTTTATCCCATTTCAAGTACTTTAGATCTCTTAGAAACACAAACCAATTGCAGTTTTTGAGTGCTGTAAAATACACCACAATCCCTTTGGTAAATAGTTGCAATGATAAATTATCTCTCTGCCAAAGATGTGCTTTCTCTGGCTTCAGCTTCCAGCATTGAGTCTTCTGACAACTTTGTGTCCTGGAGGGAAGTGTCCCACAGTATTTATTTTTTTGACCTCTGTAACCATAAACTGTGATCGAGACCCTCAGTCAACTTTTCTTCCATAAGCTGTAAGGATGGAGGTCTGTGAGTTGTTCATGATAAGGCATGCTTTCTAGTTCTTTAAGCATTCTTGTTCCTCTTTAGAATCCTTTGCAATTAACCAATTTCCTGCTTGAACTTTTGCCTCCAGGGCTGTCTGTGTGTTCCTGTAGCAGTTGCACCTTTGCCAATGGCACAGGCAGGACAACCTCTCTCTTCTTTCTTGAAACTCCTCTCTGTGTATCTGAAGTCTGCAATAGGTTTTGTGGCTACCAGACTGCAGGGAGATTTTAACATCAGCTGATAATAGCTATCATTTTGGCATAGCTCAAGGTAGCAGTGGTGATCTTATGGTGTGGTTGGCACTCTTCATTCCTGGCTGGATGACAATGTCTTGTCGAGGTACATATTGCATAGTTTACAGTTTGCCACGTGGTTCAGAATGCTTTGTGTGCTCTTTGATCCCCCTCTCCTGCAGTCTCCCTGTCACCTGCAGACTTTATTAATAATGATTTTATTCTGAGTATTTTTAATCATTGATTTAAAATGTTAAATAGCATGAGACTAAAGACTGGTGCTGCTGGCTCAGTTAAAAATCTTTGTACTCAGTTTTCAGCCTTCTATTCACAGTTACATTTTTAAACCTAAAGTTCCAGTTTAAATCCATTTCAGTTTGTGTTTTGTTTAGTTTCTGCCATTATACCTACCAAGTCAAAATAGTATGCCTTACCAAAATCTAAGTGCAGCATACCAGCGTTATCACCCTTATCAACTTGATCTGTGATCTCAGCAAAAAGAAAAACCTCGCCAAAAAATGGATAGAAATCTATTTCCTGTAAACCCACACTGCTGGAAGCTATTTGTATTTGCTCCTTTTGTATTGTAATACATAATTCTTGGATCATCTGTCCCATTACCTTACCCAGGATCAGACTGACAATCCTCACAGTACCTGGAGGATCCCATCTGCTTTTTTTTTAAATTTGGGTGAAATGTTACTTGGCTTTGGTCCTCTGGAGTACTGTAAGTCCCACTAAGTCCCCATGAGGTGGAGAGCTTCCATACCTGTTCTTTGAAAACTCTCGAGGCACATTTTCCAACTGACTGACTTCAAAACATCTCGCTAGCTGCTGGTTTAAACTCCTTTGTGCCATTGCTGGGATTGAGTGCGATTCATCAATTTTAGACAATATGCATATAAAGTCTATTTCCCAAATATGGAAGACAGGTATTCATTGAATTCTTATATATTTTCCTCATTATTATTACATTTTTACTATTTTCCTCCAGTAACAGATGACAACAGTATTGTTCTCAATGTGCTTTTAAAAGTCCCAGATATCCTTTCCTCATTGATTTCTCTTTTTTCTCTTTTTGGTTCCTTTTGTCAATTTTCCACAGTTATTAGCTTTAAGTTTATAATTGTTATTATCAGTTTTCCTTTATATCATTAGTCCTTTGTGTTGAAATAAATGTGTTTTCATTCTATGTCTACTTTTACACTGCAAGTAATTTTTAAATACTGTCAGTTTCTTTCTTAGTTGTGGAATTGTGGCCTTTGAAATCTAGGAATGTATTCTTAAGACGTTTTTGATTACTGTGAAAAGGTTCCTCTGTAGCTGATATTGCTCATAATTATTTCAGCATTGTGAAAATGAATTTTTTTCAACAGCAGTTATATTGTGAATGTACATAGCAGAACTCCCCTAAACACCCACACTGGTTTCGACTCGATTCTATATGTTGACAACAAATATGATTGAGTCATGATCGCTGGCATTCAAGCAACCATGAATTTTTACATCTGGGACCAATTCCTCCGTATCTGACATTAGGCAGCCTACCCCAAGCTGGGTTGAGTTAGGAAATTGGCTGCCTGTAATTTTTTTAAATTATGAGGACTTTTTAGTGCTGGTAGCCTGAGAACACCAGCATATGCCATTCAGATTGAAGTCCCATATGTTAACACAGCTTTTTTTTTTTTGTAACCAACACATGATAAAAAGTCTTTAAAGAAGCTGGTCATCCTGATTTTTATGGTGTTTTGATGGTGTGTAGCAGGAACCAAATAGCTCACTGCCTTCTAGTTTATTTGTAAGAACACCGATCTACGGGCAGTCAAAATCTTTTATGTGTGATTTGTGCAGACTTGCAGAGGTCATGAAATTTTGAGGCAGTATACCACACCCTTTCCTTTATGCCCACTTGAGCCCTCTGAGTTGGGTTGTACATTCTGATCATCTGAGTTTTCCCAGCAATATCAACCAAGTCAAATTTATGCTCATAAATCAGCAATTCTAATTCCTCTCGATTATTGTCCGACTTCTAGCAGAAGTGTACAGGCAATTAAATCATTTCAGCCCTTTGTGCAAGTGGATGCTTTTGTAATTTTGTTCGAGACAACATGATTTTGAACTACAACCAAAACCCTCACACCATTTACCTAGGCAGTCATTCCATATGCAGCATTTTCTGACTCTTTCTGTTCACAGGACAGGAGGAGCCTTATAAGATAGTATATATACACTTACTCCTGCTCAATTTGACCAACTGCCTCTGCTATTTCCTACAACTTCCTTGACAGAGATGCACTCACTATTTATCCCTATAATCTTCTTTTGGTAGTTTGTATAAACTTCCAAATCAGTGGTTAAGTATTTCCCCAATTTTCTGCCTTATCTAGTCCCTGTGTGGCCATTTTCTTTCCTGCAGGGAGTAGCCATGTTTCCTAAGGAAGATTGTTCACAACTGCTACATTTCATTCTTGTTACACCTGTGATTGCACTCCAAACCACAGTTTTATTTCTTTTAGCTTCATTACCACTTGCACATTGCTCTGGAGAAATCTTTCCAGAAGACAAGAAAATAGAGCCCATCCAATGAAGCTCAGAGCTATGCTGTGCTGAAAGCTAGCACTGCCTTGGTGTCCACTGAAAATAGAAGTTTCTCAGATGCTTTCTTCAAACTTGCTCTGAAATGTCTCTTTTTGCTGGTTCTCTTTGCCTGCTCTGAGTTTGTCTGGCAACTGATAGATTCAGGGGAGTTGCTTATTGCCAGCATGCCTCCCACAGTGAAGGGTAAATCAAGTCTGACTGATTGAAAAGGCTCAAGGATTTGAGACACAAGCCCCTCAAACAAGAACCCAAAGTCTAGGCATCTCTTACCTGGCATGCCTGAAGGTCCCCAAACTCTGGTTCTGTGGCCAAATCAGAGACAAAAATAATCAACAGGATTAGCCATATGACTCACCAGGATTTTTAAACTAGAAGTGCTGGAGCCTGTGCTGTACCCTCTGAAATGTCCCTGTTTACAGCTCCTGAGACAGGAGGAGACATGGAGCTTGCAATGTCAAACTGAAGTGGCCCTTACAAAGTTATTCACTGCATGAATGTTGTGGAAAAAAATGATTTTGCATCTGTCCTTTTGAAATACCATTCTCCCACAGTTAGTCTGGCCAGATGACTTCCCAAGAGCTCTCTTCAAGTGGTAAATAGAGCTGTTGCCAGCTGCAGGCAGCCTGAAGAGGGATGAGGCTGGTGACAAATATGTTACAAAGGGCCAAGTTCACTCTAATTGTGCTTTGTTTAATGTGCTAGTTAAAACAGCTAACTCTCAGTTAAGTGTCTGTTTGTGTGGGTACCACTGGTCAAACAGGACCCTGGTGAAGGATTGTAGTGCCTCCCCACACCAGTGATGAGCTCAACTTGCATCTTCCTAATGCTGAGCTCTGCCTTTCCCACCAGGCTTGTGAACTGTGAAATGGTGTAGACCAGACATTATAGAATCACAGAATTGTCAGGGCTGGGAGGGACATTAAAGATCATCTAGTTCTAACCCCCTGCCATGGGCAGGGACACCTCCCACTAGATCTGGTTTTTCAGAGCCCCGTCTAGCCTATCCTTAAAAACTTCCAGAGATGGGGCTTCCACCACCCTCACAGTGAAGAACTTCCTCCTAACATCCAACCTAAATCTACCCTCCTCAAGCTTACGTCCATTACCCCTAGTTCTATTGCTATCTGACATCCTAAAAAGTCCTTCACCAATTATAAAGGCTTTTCTCCTCACCTGGCTTTGAGCTGCTTTTTAGACAGACTCTGACAGTGGCCCATCAGCACCACTCTGTGTGGCACCTGCAGAGTTTGGCCTTTACAATGCAGACCTGATGCACGGGCTTTTTTAAGTGCCAGCACAACAGGAAGGAAATACTAAAAACAGAGGAGAAGGTAACTGCTTGGTGTCATCCTATTCCCTAATAGAATTCCTCTCCACTTTGCCTGCTTTTCCAGTAAGCACTTGGTAGGGTGACATGAAAATTGCTGACCTTTGGCTGGGTGACTTGGATGACTGGAGCACCACTGGCCTCCTGAGGCATGGCCAGTCTCCAGGTGTGTGTGTATTCACTTTTTACTGTGTATCCACTTCTATTTTTTATTTGTATGTGTCCCTACCTATATATTTTTCCATCTTTGCATCAGTGATGCCTGCAGGCAGAGCCTCCAGGGTGAAGCTCAGCAGAAAGAGAGGTGACCAGTAATGTCATTGCTCAGGTAGTTCCTGCTGCAGCCAGGGGCACACACACCACTGGCAAGGAAGTCTCAGGGGCTGTTCACAGTTTTATTCTTGGAGTGCTGCCCACAGATGCTGCAAAGCCAGGTACACACCTCTCCTCTTACATACACATTTCTTTCTCTTTCAAAGTAATGATTGGTTTGGAACTATGAATGTATTTCAGTAGAAGAATATTCATGCCTTTTAAAAGGCAGAGGACCGTATTTTTTTTAAACCATACCTAAATTAGCTTGTGAGAACCTGATATATATCTGGACAAACCAGAGTTATATGAAATGAGGAAAAACATAGTAATTTTGGGGGTATTACATTGAAGGTTCAACGTAGTTTTTGTTGGGCTAACTGATACTTGAGAAAATGGGGTTTAGATCATTTTCCGAGATTCCCCTTTGGTGACATTCAGAGAAGAGGGGCAAGAGGCTATTGCCTGTGTTTGTTCCTAAAGCAAATCACAGTTCATAGTTCCAGCTTTAGACCAATTGGCCTTGACAAGTTTCCCTTCGAATCTTTCTTGTGTGCAGTTTTAGAAATCTTTGAACAGCAAGAAGCACAAAAGGTAGAAAGTTAACAAGACTCCACGGGGCTGTGAGATGGTACCTGACAGGGGAGGAGAGGCACTCCTGCGACTAAAAATGGCAACATAGAGGAAGGTTTGGCACGTGTCTGAGAAACTGAGAATCTTGTTATGGGCTAGGTAGAGCTGTTGTGCTCAGATGTAAGGTGTTCATAACAAAAGGTATGATTTCACTAGCTGAATGTTTTCAAGAGGTTTCCTATTATTTAAAAATGTGTAATTTTTAAGTGAGTTTATTCTGAGAGATCAGTACTACAACTCAGTTATTTTGCTGGGGAGTTGGGAGCTGTTTTGCTTCTGTTTGAAACAATTGCTGGGAGCGGGGAGAGGAGAAAAGCCCTTGCTTCAGCACACCAAAGAAAAAATGTCTTTTCCCACTATCCATCTCCCTTATAAGAACTTGAGGTTCTGCTTTTGCTCTCCAGACCTGTGCAGGCAATTAGCATCAATGATTTGTCCTTAAGAAGCAGCTTTGGCCTTGCATTGCAGAGAGAAATGTGGTTATTTTAGACTTATCAAGTGTGTTTTAGGTTTTGATCCGTAGCTTTGGTTTTCTTGTTATTTGTATCGATTGTTCCAATTTGTTTGCTGTTTTGCTCTCTGAGCTGTTGATTTGTTTTGTTTCTGTTCTGTTTTTCAATGGCCACAGGTTTTTAGTTTTCTGTTTTCATCTTAGACTTTCAGGTTTTAATTCAGTGTGTGTTTTCCACGATATTTCTTACTCACTTTAGCACCACTGTTGTGTGATTGTGTTGCTTGACCCTTCCTAGAGACAATGTTGACAGATATTATGGGAGGGAGATCACCCTCCTTCCCCTAAATTTTAGCACTGCACTTAAGTCAAAAGTCATTTTCCCTTTTCTGTGGATTTTCCTTTGCTGTAAGGGACAAATCTTAATGCAGATGGGAGCTGTCAGCTTTGTGTTTCTTGGGAATATGTTCCAAAATATATCCTTTACCACGGTAGCTTTTTCAAGGCTATAATGCAGTGAAAAGCACTGAGATATTAAAACCCATTTAATGGAAAACCATTAATGCTTACCCTGGAAAGAGTGAAAGACCCTTTGGAAATCACAATGGCTAATAATCCTTTGGTGTGAGGCCAGTGCAAGGGGACTTGCCTGCTCTTCTCCTGGCATAATTCCTGGGAACCTCCACAGGAGGAGGTTTATTGCTTGTGAGCTTTAGCTTGTTTGGCATACAGCACATGGTGAGGCAGCAAAGACGAGTGGAAGACAACATGTGCAGCTCTGGTGAAGGGTTGGAAAGAAGAGGAAAATACTCTGATCATAGGGTCATGGGCCCATACTCGAATGTTACCATTCCTCCTTGTTCTTAACTTTGCTTTGAGACTTTCCAAATCCTCTACAGGGTGCAAAGCAAATGACATTACCTGTGATGGTGTGCAATTCAGAGCCAAGTCAGACCAGTGTTTGGTCAGAAAAAGGTTTGGTACTTTCAGAGCTGGTTATCCTGAACATTGGTAGAAAGGTAGGCAGTGTTGCATCCTGCCCTTTCCATCAGCATTTGTGCTCTCTGGCCATGAATGTAAGAAATATGTGCCAAAACTGACATTATTGTACTCTACTGGAACCAAGGGGGCTTGATAATATTTTAAAAACTAACTGATGAAAAGTCTGGTAGCTCTAGTTTTCAAGTGAAGGAACGCCTGTTGGCCAGCGGCACCGTGTGCGTGTGTGTGTGTGTGCGTGCATGGATGGGCTCTCTTCTTTTTTAAAACCTTTGGAGTGAGTTTTTTGGATACTTCAGCCGTCCCTTTTTCTCACCCTCAGATTGTTCGCCGCCTCCCCAGCAGAGTGACATATTGTTTGCTGTGGAATTTGACAGGCTCAGATGGCAGTAGCTGCTGCAAGAGTTTTTAGTTCTTGTTGGTGCTACGACAGGTCTCAACAAATTCCCTCGCCCACTCGCCCACGGTGCATAAGAAACTTTCTCTAGTGCGACGGGAGCTTGCCCATCAGTTTTGTCAAAATTGCAGCTTTCTTTTAAGCATGATGCAGAAATTCTGGCTTTCTGAGTGTGACACAGATCTGCTCTACAGCAGTGGTGTTTGCAGATTCAGGCAAGCAGGCAGACAAAGGCAACTGAAATGTGAGCTCCCAAATAACCCTGTCTTGGCTTTGGTAATGAAAGTGAACTACCTGGGGTGTGTTCTGCGAAGAGGCTGTGGATTTCTGCAGAAATCTGGCCCTGTTCACTGTGCAGTGTTCAGTGCCCCTGTGTAAATCCATCCTCTCTCTTTTTGTGTCCTTGCTACATATGCAGGTGACAGATCTGCAAATCTACCTGTCCTACCCTGAATACTCATGATGGAGTAGCATATGAAATCAGTGATTATACATAAACCTGTGAGCTGGTCACTCTGTTCTGTGTGTGATGGTGTTTCCTCTAGCCATCTCGACACCTTCTTTAGGCACCTTCGGTCAGGATGAGCTGAAATTCACCCTGAAAAAGCCTATTTTTCTCTGCTGTGTCTACAGGGAACCCCCTGCTGACTAGCTCATTGGGCCATGGGAGTCCTTTGGTGTAGCCTCTTTGTAAAAGCAGCACCTTGGGCTTGGCAGTGCTTTCACAGTGGGTCTATTCAGGGTGGCAATGGCAGGCAAGACCTTTCTGAAAGAGATGCTAATTCAGAGGTTGTGTATACCTCTGTCCCCCTTGTATTCCTGCAAGAGTGAGGGCTTTGGAAAACAAAAGACGTTTTCCAAACTAATAAGCCCCTTTCCTCCCATTAGCTAGGGACTTTTGGAGTAGGATATTCTAACCAAACCATATGTATTTCATGTTTGATTTAGACTTGGACTCACAAGATTATTTTCAAGCAGTAGTCTTGGGGCCATCCCACTCCCAGGCTTTGCCTTGGCATAAATAGCGTTAGCCCGAGGGTGGCCCTCATTTGTACCAGATGCCCACAGCCACAGCAGCAGGAAATCAATGGGGCGTGGGGATATCCCTGCCACTGCGCTCTGCTGCTAATAGCTGTGGTGGTGTAGGAGTCCCTGTGGCATTTCCACATTACCTGGAGATTTCCCAAGGCAGGAGAAATCCTAAGGATAATTAAGTCTGTTTTATTTAGGGCTGAGCAGAGCCATCAAAGTGGCATAAAGCAGCCTAAATGGACCAGAGGATCTGGAACCTTATGTGAAAACTAATCATTTTCTGAGGTGGTCTGATAATTTCTGAGAAGGATATAAAATAATTCATGCCTACATGTAGCTTTTAATGAGTAGAAGGGCCTCTCCACTGGTTGTTCTGGAATTGTGCTTTTTTAAAAAACAATGATGTTTACTTGCAACAAAGCCAGAGGGAGACTGTGACAGGAGCGGGAGCTTGGGGCAGTGTCTTTGTTGCTGTTTCTGTCAGGGTTAAGGGCTCAGTGACCATTTGGAAACCTTTTATAGGCAAACTGGCTAGCAGCCAGTACTGCAAATTTGTGCTCCTGACTTTTTGATTAGTCAGTAGTCCATCACAGCAGTAGAAACCTGAGAAACATTTGCAGCTAACCACGTGAAAAGCAGGTGTAATAAATCAGGTTGTTCAGGTTTTGTCCCAACTGGGAAATGTGGGGATGGAGGTAAAAATAATTTCTACTTCTCTCATGGTATATTAGAATACCCACTGCATAGTGTGTTACCCCACACCAGCCTGGCTTTCTAGCAAGATTTCAGTCTGTAACAGTGATTGCATTCCTGTTGGGAAATCACTGATTTCCAAATTTTTTTTTCTTTAAATCCACAGTGAAATTGTGTGAATGACAACCATTCATCCATCTCATTGCAGGATCAGGGCCAAAGCATGGTCTTTGTAAGCTTAAAGAGTGAGCCCTTAATCGCTGCTAAGTGGATGGAGCGCTCTCTGTGCCAGTGCCCCCATGGCAGCAGAGGTATCTTTTCTATTTATTAGCCTCCATTCCTTAGGGACCTGGAGCGTTGAGCTGCACTGCTAGCAGTGGCAAGGATGGAGGTGGACCTGAGCTCTGCCTCCCAGCTCCAACCATGTCTATGCTCAGGCTTTTCTCAGGAGCAAATCAGCAGAGCTGGTGACAGCAGAAGCCATGAAAAGACTGTGGCAGATGTGAGCCTGCTCTCTGATACTTTATGAATAGAGAATTTGTTTTTTTTTTTTTATTTTTCATGGGGAGGGTTGCTATCTGTCTGTATAGTTATTATTTATCACATATGGGGTATACACAACATGGGAGTGGGGTGTCTTTAATAAAAGTAGCAAAGGTGTACCCTGGGAGATATAATCTGGCTGGGGAACTGCAACAAGAGAGGACATGACAGCAGAATGGAAGTATTGGTGCTATAATACAGCTCTTCATATTACAGACCTTGTAGGTGCTTCAGGAGCTTGTTTTAATGCCACTCCAAAACCAAATGGAAGGTTTTTTTCCTAGCCTTTAGGGTGGACTAATGAACCAAACCGGTTCACAGAACCTCCCTGTGTCCCATGAGAGGAACATGTGAGTTATGGTTAGATTTAGAAATTAATATCAGGAAAAATTCAGGTGATGTGTCCTCTAATAGCAGGAAATGGCAACTTACAGTCCTGTAAGTGGATGGGACACACCACATCATCTCCTCCTGCTTGTCTCCTTACCATCAAGGCCATATAATAACTTAGCACTGCCATTGCCTTTGCTGTTAGTGGATATGTAGTTAAACAGAGACCTTTGGGCTCTAGCCTTAGCATTTCAATTGCTTTTCTTAGTATTAAAATAACAAAAGAAACAGAAGCTACTAAAACAGGAAGAAGAAAGCAGAACCCTTTGACACCTCCAACATCAGGAAGGCAACAACAGCAGACACATCCAGGTATGGTTTGCACTTTCTGTGCTGGGAAGTTATCAGTGGTGGCTATCTGACAAAACCCCCTTTTAATAGCAGTTTTAAGAAAAATTTAGTAATAACTAAGTGAACCACTGAAACCAACTGAGCTGAGCAAGGGAATAACAACAAAACAAAAAGCCCAGTGTGTGTCTGTAGCCTGAGGCAAGCTACAGCTGATGGATAAAGTGACAGACGAATCCTTCCCTCATTTCCATTTTAATCTCTGTCTACTAATTGTCATCAATATCATCAGGGTCACTAGACCACTAGTGCGAGTCTACAACCTTGCGCAGAAACTGTGGCTTTATGCCTGCCTGGCCCCCAGGGCTTTGCCCCTTTGCTAACCCAGTCTGTACTAGGAGATGCCTCGGAGGGGGAGGAAGAGCCCTTGGAGGTGAGATAGGTGATGTTTACTAGCTTCACGAAGGAGTTGCTACTCTTAGTGTCCCAGCATTAAAATAAAGAACAATTGCAGCCCTCTTTGAAATGAAAATTATTTATACTTCCTTTATGCCAAGGCCAGGATTTGAAAAAAGGGCAGCTGGGAATCCAGCTCCCATTGGAAGAAAGGGCTCAGTCCGACTCTTAAATCAACGACTGTGTGATGAAAGCATACTTTGGATCAGTCCCAAGGAGGACAGAGTCAAAGCGTTTTGTCAGTTTGCTGGTGGTTTCCCTTCCCTTCCTTACTACAGCATGTGCAACTTATATGCTGTGCAACACAGGTACTAAAGGGAGTCTCTCCTGGTGATCCATCAGGTGGTCCCTTGGAATTTTGTCCTATCACTTCCCTGCCCAGAAAAGGCACCCGCATACTATGTTGTAAAGGTAATATTTAACCCGGGGGCTCCAAGCCAAATCCTGGCCTCTGTGCACAGCTTGAGCACAAATTGTGCCCATGGCAACTACACAGCAACTCTCTTGGTTGGAAACTTCCCATCCCCAACTTGAAGGCAGCCATGTGGTCCTCCGCTTCTGCTGCTAAAAAGTAATAGATTTTTGGCATTAACTCTGTACCTTTATCCTGCACCAAATCCTCCCTGTTTTATAGATAATGTGTGTCCAGGTTACTTTGACAAGGCTCTGGGTTTCATCTGTTGGTAGTGTTCCCTAATGACAATTTTTGTGGGTTTTTTGTTTGCTTCCCCCTCTTCCCCTGACTCTCCTTCATCTCTTATTAACTTGTGTTTTCCAATTCTTCCACTTCCATTGTGTTCCCTTCCCAAAGCCTCAACATCCATTTGGTGGTGCTATCATCTTCCTTTCTTTAGGCCTTCCTCACTTCTCCTGAATTTTGCTTTTCCTTAGACTCCACAAATACTTTCTCTACAATAATATTCATTGGCAGATCACCTCCTTGGTTACATCTCCCACTGGGCAACCATTTCTTGAACAGGAGATGTGAGGATAAAAATGGACTTTTCCTAGTTTTGCTGTTGAGTTGGGACTTTGTGAGTTCTGTAGCTGCAGATGACTTCTGCATTCATGCAGCTGTAGCTGGTGACAAGGACTCTGCAGGCTCTGAAGCACATTTATCCCCTTTGCTTGAGATTGTGACCCTGTTTTAGGATGCTGTGTGGTCTTGAGGTTCTGTATTTGCAAGACAGTGCATCTGCTGCCTTGGAGGAGGTGGCCACAGTTCTGAAGAGGGTAATTTTGGCCTTGAGATGGTCCTCCATGGCTAGCTATTCTGTTGCTATTGCTTTTCTATTTAACTAGTAAATTAGGAAGGGACTGTCACAACCTCAGCATAGACCCCTCTTCGGCCATGTACAAGTTTACCATTTTAGTGTGCTGTAAATCTGTAAAGAATGGTTGATGCTGTCTCTTTGTTCATGTTCTCCTAAGTGATTCAATGCCAGTGCTGCAACCAGGGTAGGGAGTAGAAGAGAGGCAACAAAAAATTACTCTGTGAAGCCATCTGCTGCAAATCTTCACAGGGAGTATCCCCCTGCTCCACAGATGAAAATCTTCAGAGGCACATGCCCTGTAAACTGCAGTCCCCACGGCTGCAACTCCAAATCTTTGGAGCTTATCAGTAACATATTTGCGAAGCTGCCCCGCTGTGATCACTGATCTCTGCCAGCTTAAATTTTGGGAAATGCTTTACACAGCCTTTTCCCTCCCCTCTTTCAACCCCTTCAAGTCTGTGTACAAGAAAAGAAAGATTTAGAGTTTCAGCATAAGCACTGGTCAGCCAATCTGCAGCATGTCTTCTTGAAAAACCAAAACAGGTGCTCTTGGGCCATCAAAGTCTTGAAGCAGTTAAACTTCTTTTCACCTCTGTTGCAGTTCCTTTAAAAGAAATAGAGAGATCTTCAAAAG
The DNA here is from genome assembly GCA_013396975.1 of Bucco capensis. Lineage (NCBI taxonomy): Eukaryota > Metazoa > Chordata > Aves > Piciformes > Bucconidae > Bucco > Bucco capensis. The sequence goes on along the minus strand of VWZO01022441.1, from coordinate 559,017 downwards.
GTGGAAGGGTGGCAGGCCAGAAACGTACAGCGTGTGCAATCACTCAGATACAAGTGGCACCACTAAAAATTGCCTTCATATATCAGCTTATGGTTTACACACTGTGGCAGAAAGGACGCTAAAAGGTCAGCAGAAAAAAAATATATATGTCAAGCCTGGAGCTGTGGCTCCAAAGGTGTGGAAAGACATGATCTGAGAAGGGTTCTAGAGGGACTGGATAAGTGCTTGATATGGCAGGATTTTTTATTTTATTTTATTTTATTTTTTGCAAGGGAGCTGCTTGCAAACGTCAGCACAGAAGCCAAGGTATATACTCACAGTAACCTCTTGCTACGACCCCTGGTGACAAGACGGATAGTTCCATTCATCTGTGGGTGAACAGCAGAGGCTCTCTGCATTTTTTACTTGAAGCCCTGGATGAATTTGTTTGTGGAGGGGAATGTCACCATTGTGAATGCTCTGATCACTCATGTGCCCATGGTGAAGACAGTGGGAGAGAAGGGGTGGGGGAAAGGAGGGGGACAGAGGGAGAAGGAAAGCAAGCTTCTCTCTGGGGGTCTCAGGGATGCCAGCTTATATCCAGCAAAACATCTCCAACCAAACATTAATGGAGGATGTGACTTCAAAACAGAGGGATCAGCAAATACACTGTAAATTAATAATGTGCCCTTTTAGTAGCAATTGCTTTATGAAAATTGGTTGTCTTTTTTTCCCCTCCTTGTAGAAATAGCTCTGAAATAAGTGGGTCTCACTGGAGTTTTGTTTAAGACTGACCCCTTACTTTATTAACCGTGTAACATTTTAAGGTTGTTTTTTCCTCTCTGTCTCCTCCAGCAAGTCTCTATTGATCACTGTTTACAGTTATAATCCCTTTCAAATTTATCATCCATGACTAACACCACATGTATTGATTAGTGCTGACGGATGTCCCTGTATGGTATATACCCACGGTGATTCTGGCCAGTGAAGTACAGTAGATATATTTTTTTCTCTCTTTCATTTGCTTTTTATAGCTTTCTGCTCCTCCCTTTTGTTCTCAGCCTGGCTAACCTATTTCACACAAATGCTATGGGATTAAAATGTCTAAATTTAGGACAAATTCCTTATTCCTGATGAGGTCTTTGGAACAGGAAGGGAAAGCAAGGGTAGTGGTGAGTTTTGGGTTTGTTGTTGTTTTTTTTCCCCCCTCAACTGGAATGCCACTGGAAAGAGACAGGCCCTGTAGGAGATCAGATTTATGAGGGACATCCACACATCTTAACCTAAAGCCTAAAGTAACAAAGATGTAAAGGCTACTTTTTTTAGGGACAAATTAGATGTCACTGGTGACTAAGGACAAGGTGTCCGAAATCTGGACTATAAGTGGAGTCATTTGTCAATAATGCATTTTTGCTTGCCTGCTGCAACATTTCCTCCATCTCGTTTGCCAGAAATGGGGTTTAAGGTTAATCTCTTTTCTCAGCCACCTTGATTAAACTTGAATTTACAAACTTAAAAACAGATAAATAAACAAAACAAATAAATATAACCTCAAATGACCTTGAAGATTTTGGTATAGTAGCAACATATAATTTCTGTCACTTCAGGTATTTGTTTTCCTAATGGCTTTAGGTAAGCTGCTAAAATCTCTGCATGTCTCTACAACATTTTTTTTGGTCCCCTTCATTTCCTCACTGTGAGAGCCTCTACCTTTCACATGTCCATTGTATGCAAACTGACCTTTCTTCCTGCCACAGCCCCAAAGGATATGATTTTAATTGGTGGAAACTGCATATTCCTTGAGAGCCCCACTGAGCAGAGACATATACTCAGAGAAGTAGCAGATCACATGGGCTAGCCCCTTGCTGTAATTTGGGGATGTTGGGTGCTGCTCAGCAAAGTGGAGCTGCTGTGTTGCCATCATTAGTAGGTGCACATAGCAATTTCAGATCTGGTAAGCTGACTTTGTTGTCATTAACCCAAAGGTGTGAGCTGCACCTTTAGAAGGCTGTGTGTGTTCCTCTCAGGTTTTAATAATCCGTTTGTAATTTTTTGTGAGTGCTTTATGCAATAGTTTAAATACATGTTCTTGTACCTATGTTTTATTTGGGTATAATAAGGCAGCAAGTATAAGACAGAGTTGTTAAACCTCAGTAAAAATATCTGTTAATAATAATTTGGTATTTATTTAATATACAGCAACTGCCTTATTAAATCTAACTCTTTATATTTAATAGGATAGTTTATTGTATTATAGCATTACTACTGTGATGCTATATTTATGGTTGAAAAGGCATTTTCATTATAAACTCGTATTTGCAGGTGTTTATAACTTTCTCAAGTACAGCACCTCTTTTATTTTAATGTGAAATCACTCACTGTACTTCTTAATTTTTTTTTCCATCTCCTTCTCAGAAACAAGGACATTTAGAAGTTAAGAAAAGAAAAAGGAAACCAGCAGTTACTGAGGAGCAGCATTAGAGATGAGAGTTAAAGTGCACCAAAGTAAGAGTTCAGAGTTACAGAGCTTATAAAACACTGGACCCTGATCAAGTTGCTGTACCCTTGTCTGCTAAAGCATAAAGTTGGCAATTTGCTCAGTAATGCACAGTGCCACTGTTTTGACAGAGGCACGTGTTGGCAAGATGTGGTTGTCGGAAGGAATTTTATCACCAAACTCCCAAATTCTCGTGGTCTTGAGTGACTCCAGGTATTTGCACAACCTATATGACAGAGCAGGGACTTTGTGGAGTTTCTTTTCAGTCTTATGCACAGGGGATGCCAGGAGAGTATGAGAACACTGTGGTGAAGGGGAAGGAATCAAACGTGAGCCTCCTGGGTTTGACAGGAGCATTTGTAGCATCTTGCAGAGGTGCTAGCCTGCCCAGTCACACTGTTTCCTGTAGTTTCTTGGAAGAAATTACATTTTTCCCAAGGGTCCTTAAAAGGCCCCTTGCTTGGGCCACCCACCTATCTGTGGCAAAAGAACTCTTTTCTTTGATTTCTTTTGTTTGCCACTATAAACTTTACAGACATCCCCCTCAAACCGAATCTTTTGCAATGGAGGATAATGAAATACGAATCACGGGCTCAGATAACATTAAGCATGCAGAATTGGTAGCTGCATGGAGAAGCTATTTGCCCCAGGGTACCCCTCTCTAAACCCTGCTGCAAACCAGCCTTCTGCCTTGCCACTGAAGGGGAAATGTGATAGTGGTTTGTGCCATCCTTCATGGCACAAGTTGTTCCTGTTCCTGTTCTTCACTTAATCACCTGTAAAGTGAGGAGGAATGCTGATAACTGAATAAGTTTACAGCTCTAGGTAAATCTTGCATAGATGGGAGATGAGACATGACATCCCCTGAGTTTCCAGCTGTTACAGACTCAGGCAGATGCCAGGAAGGAGTTTCTGTATGACATTAAACCTAAATGCAGTGCAGGGTAGGCAGGTCATTACTATGTCCCAAGTTTGTTGTGTCTGCTTATGAAGAGATCAGTTGGCTCAGGAAGAATCAAAAAAGATGAATAAAATTCTAACTTCTGTGTATGCATGTTTTTCTTCATCTTGAAGGCAAACAGTAGCTTGTCTGGTGAGGTGCTTAGGACTGGACCCAGGGTCAGTGTACTTACAGAGGATGAATTAGGTTAATTACCTGGTTTTATGATGAACAAACAGGACCTGCCCTCAGCAGGACTGTCTCCAGGAAATGGTGCAGGTTTTGGTGCTGTGTCCTGGCCATGCCTCTGAAGGTGTGAGCACACACAGTGGGGACATCCAGTTTTGCTCTGGTGTGACTATGGTTGACCTTTGCAATTTTATGCAGCTTTAGTAAGTCTAATATTTAATTGCTCTTGGGGCTGGGAACCACTTGTAAACAAACCTTAGCATCAATGGAAACTTTATAGTTGAATAAATAAATGCTGACAAAGAAAGAATGGAGGCACTAAACTCCCAAACAGGAGCACAGCACTAAACTGCCCTATAAACCTGTGTAAAGAAATAGTGTTTTCCAGTGTTGCAACAGCAGACTTTTTTCTTTTCCACAGGCTGAGTTTGCTCTTGTAATTACTTCCCTTTATTTCAGTTTGGGCTCAGAAACTGCTGGTGGAGTGGCCCTTAGTGGATGCTTGGTGTGTGGGGTTTTATTTGTTTCTTAATTATCCCTGGACTTAGGCAAATTTCCATGCAGGAGGAAATGGGACTGGTGCCACTGTTGCAANCTCCTCATCAGCGCCTTTTCCAAGCGTGCTGATAAAAAGAGGATAGTGGATAGCACCCTCGAGCCTGCGCTAGGGATTTTTTTAGGTGAGGCACAGCATGCGCAGAGCTGGACCCACCCTTTAGTCCTAAGGTTCATCTGCCAGGGCCTAGCAAGCTTGGACGCTGGCAGCGAGGTCCTTAGGATGGAGGTTTAACCTCTTAGATGGAAGGCCTTACAGGGCTAAACGAGCTCCATCTGCCCGGGTTTGGAATCAGAGTTGTCCTTCTCCTAGGATGACTGCCAGAAGGCTAATGAGCTCATCCTACCCATCCAAGGATTATAGGAACATGGGTATCACTCCCCACACTTTCCCATGGGCAATGAGTTTAATGCTCCCTCTGCTGTCGGCACAGTTATCGCACCAGGGGCCACAGGAGACCACAAGTCATTTTCAGACTGTGCCTCACATCCAATAACCTCAGCGGTAACTGTTGCCTCTGTCCGAAAGAGGAGTCAATGCAATTATTTGAAGTTAGTGCCCATTAATATACTCATGAAATGGAAGATGCTCATATAAGAGAGGTTTGAGCAGCTCCTGAATTTCCAGAGAACTTGTTACATTACTATTGTTTCAACACATTCTGTTATGGAATTTTTTGACTGTACTGGTAGCCTGACCTCCTTTGCCAGTTTGAATTTTCCTGCTGTTTTCAGTAGCTCTGTGGTCACACTTCTAGCAAATGAGTACTATCAATGGATTGATGTGTGTTGGGAGGAAATGGGAAGCTTGTTTCCTTGATGTTTTTGACCATGTTTTAGTAATAGCAAGTATTTAAAATAATAAATTGAAGGCAGAAGAACTGGGAATTTTCTATTTTTATTTTTCATGGGGATAATTTAAAAATATCCACAGGTTCATTTCTGTGTAATGTCATGTGACTTGGCATGCCTCAGATTGCAGTTAGCCACTTTTTGGTAGAATTCTCTTATGAAAAAATGTGTGCATGCCATTTTAAAATCATATTCAAACATATGGAACTATCCTTTGTGCCTGCAAAATGTGGAATTCTGGTCAGAAATGGGCTAGCTTTATCTTAAAACCAGTGATTTTTTTTGGTTGGAAATGTAATTGGAGCAGAGCTAGGTTTTTGGAAATAGAAAATCATCTAGCCTGGTAACACTTCCTGGTTGGGCAGGCCTGTTGGGAAATTTGCAGTAAAACACAAAAAAGAGGTGAAGTAAAACACCTCCATTTTTTTGATAAGGAAGTCAACCCTGGACTTACCACAGACCTGGAGTTGTCCTGTGAAATGTCACAGGGCTTTGGACCAGTCCCAGCAACTGAGAGAGGGTCTGGAAATAAGGATATTAAATTGTAGGTTGCTGGGAAAAGTGCAAATGCTGATTGGGAAAAAGTCTGTGGTAGCTTCCTTGGAAGGAGTCATCCATCAATGGTTGGACTTGATGATCTTAAACGTCATTTCCAACTAAAATAATTGCCTGATTTTGAAATAATTTGTATAAAGATAGCTTAAAGTCACTTGACTGTACTGAGAAAAAAAATATTTTTCTCCATATAAAATAAAATAAACCTCCCAATAATAATTACCTAGACTTTTACATGTTTAATGGTAAACCATTTTGGTTATTTTCAGATACCAGCCTGGTAAGCTTATTGGTTTTCCATGTGGTCAGAAGACTGCAATGACCTCTGCGTAGCTTAACCTCAAATGGAGATTCTTACAGGTACTTATTTTTGATTCTGTTGGGAAATGCTTCTTCACATATTTGTCCTATATGTCTTTTCACTTCTTTTCTTCCTTTTTTTCTTTTATTTTTTTTTTAACCTCAGAGGTAGCAATTCTACTGCTATTAGCAAGATGTCTATTATAGTGTCATTAAAAAAGCTATAGTCAGAGCATGGAATGACTCACATCATGGAGGAGTTAATAATTCACTGTAATAAAAGTATAAAGTTTTATGATAAACCACTCTCAGGGGAGTTAAATATAATCCTTAGTGGGTCACACACTGACTACAAAGCTTACATTTGTAATGGTAATTTGAATTTACTACATCGCCTTTAGTTTTTAAGCGTTTGTATGTCATTAGACCTTATAAATTGATTTATATATTCAACTCCAGTATAATTCTACATGAAGGTACAATAAATTTTATGGATTATAGATACGGCATCTAAAACAGTTTAGAAAAATAATTGTATTAAATTCACTTAAATGGTGGTGATGAACAGTGACAAGGATGACAGGGTATCTCAGCTTCTGAGAACTGCATGAGGTGAGGAGAGAGCTGCAGGTGGTGGCAGGGACAATGGGAGGGGACCAGACTGTAACATGTCACCCAACTTCTCAATAAGGCTTTCAGTGACACCAGGTGCTAATGTTTTGCATGTGCACAACTGTAATTGGGCAGGATCTCCATGCTGCTCCAAACCTTGATCCTCCTAATGGGACCTGGAGGCTCCCCATGGAGAGACACTAGGGCCACCTTTCAAACTGTTGGTGTCAGTGGTGGTAAAGTTACAAGATTACTTACAGAAAAAGATCCTGTTGTTTGTATCATAAAGAAGTGTTTTTTATTTTAAGGCAAATGAGCCTGCTGTGGTGCACCTTTGCTTGGGTTGGTTTCTGAAGGATGTCTTTTCACAGCACTTTGCCTCCTCTGCGCTCTGTAGCTCATGAAAAATGAAATTTTATTTCCCCCCCCTCAGCAAATATATTCGTAAGAGAAGCCATTAAAAATACCTATGTTAAACATTCTTTATTGGTATAATTTCACAAATTGTGTAATTTTGGACTGTTGGCACTTTGCTTCTGAAAGCAGATCCTGCTCAGACCCCCTCATCCCATGAAAACTTCTGTTTGCTTTTCCAAGCATGTTTAGCAGTCCCTGAAAGCAGTGCAGGATACATCTCAAAAACACTTGATAAACTTTAGCGTCTGTTTCTTAAGTGGTTTTAAATAGTCAACCAGCATTTTAATGCTTTTCCTAAAGCCGGTGTAATTTCAGCGCTGATCTTCAAAACCCTTTTGTCTAATCCGAGATGTAATCTTTCCCATAACAAAACTTAAAAAGATCCTTGTACTCCCTAGTGGGCAGTTATCATTGTATTCCCCATTGCACTCACACATTAGCAAAGCTTTATCCCATCATCGTTTTGTTTTTGAAAGCATTGAGGTAAATCTCAGGTGGCATCCTGCACTCAGTGGGTGTGTCGCTGATTAAATGACCCAGCCAGCTGGACAGGTTTATGTACAATTTACTGGAAATGTATTAAATGTGTCTCGGGAAATGATTCTTTAAAATGTTCTCACTGCCAGTGCAGTAAAGATTAAGACCTTGGCATGAAACAGAGGAAAAAAAAAATTAAATAATTTGCAGAAGCTTGATGTAAAATAATGACACTAGATGTAACTTAAAGTCACCAAAGGATGAATATTTAGGCTGAATTCCTATTCCTCCCCTGATTAATTCCCATAACGATTCAGGGATCTCTGAAACTTGAAGGCTGAATTGAAGCCCTGGCACAACCACGCTGAGTCCTGCTTTATCCCTCTCAGGCAGTTTGCTCAGACAAGTGTTAGGATTACATGGGCAAAACCAGGACCTGCAGGTGGGCAAGCTCTTGGGAAAATAAACACTGTTATTTTCACATAATTATTTTTGATATTCCAATTCCTCCTTTTACATTCATTGGTTTAAATAGTGTGAGGGCAGCATATGAGCTACCTACTGTGTTTTGTTTGCGCCTGAATTTCACAAGCCAGTCCAGAGGACTTTACTGTCTCCTTGCTTAACATACAGCTACCTTTAAATATTACTTCACACAGACTTATTTTTAACTATTATTTGTGCCTTTTGTATCCCTCTGTATTTCATTGCAACTTGCCTGTTCGCTTGTGTCACAGCACAAAGAGACTGGAGTTTCCTTGGCATGAATGGGCTTGTCTGCCGCAGCAAAGGGGCTTGCTTGGCTTTTGCCCTTAGAAGTACCTCCATCACTGATGGCAGAGACAAGAGTGAGCAGGATAAATGCAAAAAATGGATGTACAACCCATCTGTCCCCAAACAGTGGGGTTGCAATAGGGGGGGAAACATCAGTGGGTGCTGTGGAGTGTGTGGGATGGCTGTGGGTGTGCCTGTGCTGAGGGGATGGGCAGATGAGAGCAACCTTCCAGTTTCATCATCTAAAATTATGCCAGGCTAAACTGCTTTCTGCAGTATCCTTGAACACTTGCTCCGCAGCAAATAAAGGCATTAAGTCTTTCCTCCTCTTCCAAATACCCAATTTAGAAAGAAAAGGTAATAACTGACGATATACAAACACTGAAATTTCCATTCTTCACAGATTAAATGATCCTTGCTGCCGATCGTGAAAAGAGCCATTAGTGAGAGAGAGAGAAAGGAGGGCGAGGGGGGGCTTTGTCTGGCAACAAGCTGTATATTCTGTGCTTTAATCAGAGGGAAGCTGCTGGAGAGTTGCAGGATTTAAAATCACTGTGGGCACAGCAGGTTGATTTTTCTGGAGCAGGATGAGTGTGGGGTCACAGTGGCAGAAGAGATGAGGAGCAGAGCTGGCCAGCCCTTCTCAAAGTTTCAGAAGTTTGTAATCCTCAGGGGTCTTTTTTTGAAGAGCATTTTAGCCCTTGCAGATAAGTTCTCGATCATTCTTTCTTCATTTCTTCAGGCATATTTTGAAGAGAAGATTTCAGCTCCTGTTTAATGAGTCAATAGTAATTATTGTTTAGTACTGGATCATAGACAAGCTTATGGAATTAAACGGAGTTGTTAGGATGTCTTTACAGCTGGTAAAGGGTTAATGACTCCAAGTGGAGATGAAATAGTTACTGCCTAAACTGATTAACTGTTTTATTTCTGTGATGTTTGAAAATCTAATAAATCATTTTACTTTTATCTTGATAGCTATTTCTTTCATTAGGAAAATTAGAGGCTTCATTGTAATGTTTATCATGAGCTGAAATGTTTTTTTCTAATTTCTTTTTCTTTTTTTAAATTTTAGGATTACACAGATTTAGCGAGGTTTTTGTTTTCTTTATCAAGTTTTCATTTTCCTTATCATTCCTAAGTGAATTCAGCAGCAGAGCAGTGGGCTGGATGAGACAGCAGAGCAGACCTGGAGCCTGCTTTGAAGATTCCACCCATGCTATTTACCTTGATTTCCTGGGAAGCTGTTTTGGAAAATCAGGCCATTAGTAAACTCTTTAGACTCTTAGATGCATAGATTTTGAGACTAGAAGGGACCATAAAGATCTTTTACTCTCAGTTTCTGGAAAACTCAGATGAAAAGCTCCCACCCAGCAGCAAGCAAGACCTCTTTATTGCCTCCAAAGCAGAGCTGAAAACTTGCTCGATGTGCTCTCATTTGGCTTCAACACACAATTTAACCTTCCCTTTCGTGCAATGTGTTGGTTTTTACTGAGAAAACAAGCAGTGATGCCATTCATGGTATTTATCAGTCTGTTAGAAATGGGGCTGGGAACCACCCACCTGTTTGAAATCCACTCTGCCACACTCTCAGCAGCTATGCTGGGCTGATGCTTGTGCTCATTCTTGACTCAACCCAAATGTAGGTTAATAACGGTGAAGTGAGAGGGCTCACTCACTGCTACATGTCTTGACTGCTGCTTGGTTTGGTAGTTTACTATTTGGTAGTTTTTTATTGTGGATTTACAGAGTGGGCATAAGGGCCAAAGGAGCTCCTCACCTGGAGCGGAGCAGGGCAGAGTGAGCGAGGCAGGTCTAAGACTTACTCTTGCTCCCTGTGGTAAAAACCTTCGCTGCTACTACTAGTGCAGAGTTTCCCTGTATCCAGCTACAAGGAATGTCACAAGGCACTGTCTAGTTCCACCACTGTAGTGAGTGTTTGTGAGCCCATTTCAGTCCTCAGTGCTAATTATGTTTGCTTGAAAATGCTTAATGTGTTTGTAGAGAGGAAAGAAAAAAACACACACAAAAACCTGGTACCTTTGTCTGGAAGATGGTCCTTTATCCATACAGCATCTCAAAGCTATACATACTCACCACTTAGGCTGATTACTTCTACAATTAATGTGCTTTGAGACTCTGATTCTGTAATCATCCTTGGATTGCAAAATGCACAGCATATACTGAAAAGTGTCTATAATATATTTTAAAAGGAATTCTTAACTAAGCTTTGACCTTGATACACTCTGAAGGTGAAGAGGATCAATTATAGATAAAAGGAGGGGAGCTCTCAGAGGACTTGCATACCTAAGACTCTCTCTAGGTACAATTCTAGATCTGTATTTATTGGTATTTATCTTTCCAAAGCTCAGACAAGTAGAGATTCTGTAATTGATTTTATTTGGAAGTGAGAGATGGGGCCAAAGGGGAACTTTTTGGTCTCCTGCTTTTACTTTTCAACCCCCACAAAATGAGCATTTTTACTAGAAGCGTTTAAAGACATTCACTTTTTTTTTGGCCAAATATGTGAGCAGGAGCCTCCAGCAAAGCAAACTCTACCTCTCCTGGCTTCAAATGAGCCGGGAAAGATCCTCATCCTGCCAACTCATCCTTAATTGGCCTATACTGTAAGAAGCAATTAAAGCTAAAGGCTTGACTCATAAAAAATGTACGTTGTGTTTCTGTGTCTCTGTGCATAGGGGCTTTTCCTGCACTCCAGCTAAAAATGCAGGAGGCATATTAGCTTTTCAGTGCCTCTTTTTACAATTTACCCCTTCCCTCCTTTTTGCGAGTCATGACTGACCTCCTCTCCTGGGTTCCTCTGTGGGTGAGTAAACGGAAGTTTAGACAATATGTGAAAACGTCCGAATAAAAGCTAATGGCTTTGTGTCAGCAGTGCTGGCTTCTCTTATCTGATTGATTTTTTAGCAAGCCACTGGCTTACTAGACAGATTTAAAAGATCTTTGCCCACTCTGCTGGGTATGCATAGCCTACAATTTCTTTTCTCTTTTAGAAAATGAGGAAAAATAAAATGCTGTTAAAGGGTTAATGCATAGAAGAAAAGAAATGGAGGTGAATGGTCCATCTGATGTTGAGGGTCATATAAAGCCCAAATTTGAATCAACTTTTTCCTTCCTGTCTTTCCAAATTCTTTGTCAATAACCTGATGTCTAAATGCATCGAAATATAGTAATGTAATTCCTAACTATTTTTTTTTTGGTAGAAATATTTTTCAGGGAGGGGTGTGGGTGTTTGTCTCTTTTTTTTTTTGTGAGTGTCTGTGAAGATTTTTGGGATGTAATTTATGTGAGTGACTGTATGGTATAAAGCTGAATCACGCTCCATCTGTTGTGAAATACCTGTAGCTCTTAAAATGATCTCTGCTGCAGACATTGCAGGGTCAGGTTTTGCTGGAGGTGTCTCCAATGAGTATGGCTAAAATCATAGATGGTCTCCAAACTGGTTGTTTAAAGATACCTCAAGAAGGCTCCATCCCTACTTATTGTTATGCCTTTTCTTGTGAGCCAGACTGCCATAATTTGTTTTTTTTATTTATGCCCAAAATAATCCTGTTTGCACATGGATCCTGTCTGATTCTCAATCACTCCCTGGCAGTGGTAAGGCCACAGCCCACAGTGCAGCTCAGCACCACTGGGGAGGTCTCTGCTTCCACAAAGAAAACGAGTGGCCAGGTGTCCATGTGCAATGCCAGCCTGGCACTAACCATACAGTGCTTTCTGCCGAGGTAAAAATCACCCTCTGGGGGAAGGAGAAGTGGCCTCTGGTCCACCTTCAGGATCAGAATGTGATAAACAGTTTCAAATGTCAGTGGCCTGTTGTTAGTAATTAAATTGTAATGACAGATCCATCCTGATACTATCAAGGTGCTTTTGTCCCAGGAACTGTGCATTAAGAGGAGCCACAACAGCAGTTTTGCTTGTTACCTCTTTCTACTATTACAGTTAAATAGTTCATGGCCATCAGCTTCCCCAAGCAGGAATGAGTACGGTTGCCTTCGTGGATTTCATGCATAATTGCCAGGAATGTGAAGGTATGGAAGCATTTGGATGTTTAAATGTTTGTTAGCCTGACCTAACCAGCATTCCTGGTAGCAGGCCCTGTAGGAACAGATTTGTTTGTATATTTTTACATCCAGACCTGGAGCCTTTACAATATATCCGTTAACTTTCGGAGAGGAGGAAATGTCTACAGAAAGGCTAAAGTTCAAAACGAAGGCTCTTGGTCAGAGAAATATCAATATTGGAGCTCTCAGGAGAACTTATATTCTGAGTCACAAAGATACATTTTTTGGAGAGGGAGGCTAACTTGTTCCATTATAAATGATTAAACCCACACAATTGGTCATGGAGGTAATAATAGCAGTTACTGCCTCAAAGACAACAATTGCCTTATTCCTATATTGGTGTTTGTGCTATGAAAAGAAAAGCATACTGAGAGTGTTTCAAATGTTTTGGTGAGTAGGGGCCTTCAAAGAAGTTTTGGAGCCCTTTTCCATCTGGTTCTGTAGAGGTCAGCAAGTTTGAGGAATTACAGGCACTAAGTGAAAATGAAAACATCAAGAGGCTTGCTGTCTGTCACAAGTATCACTAAATCTTTTTGAACAACCCTGGGCAGTGAATTATGGAAGCATGGAATTGACTTACAGTTTATTTCTAGTAACAGTCAGTTACTATGTCAAATCTAAAACCATTCAGAAAAGCCTATAAAAAAATACATGACAAACTAACCAGCAACCTCTAGATCTTTTTACATGTGTATGATTTTAAAGAATGTCTCACTAGTGCTTGTGGAAATGAACAGACAGGACTTTTTCACAGGGCTGTTTTTTTTTATTCTCCTCCTTGCTTGTGTTGTTTGGCATCACAGAAAGCCTCTGGAGTAGCTTTGCTGGAAGAAGACAATATGATGTGTGGGCAGGGGAACAGCATAGCTCTTGCTCCTACCTCTCTTGGTGATGCTCTTCTCCCCTACCCTGCACACCACTAGTGAACATTCTCTTAGCAGTGCCCCAAACTGTATTTTGAGGGGCCTTATGGATACCTGGAAACTTTTAAGCAAAGGTATTGCACCAGCCATGGCTCATCCCAAGGTAAGAGAGAGGATTAGTTGTGAGGGGAGCTAAAGCCTTGGGTGCATGAGCGACCTTGCTGCTGTATGAGGCAGATGTGATGTTTTCTCCTCGCTGCTTAAAATGAAAGTTTCTAAGAGCGTGGGTGCTTGTATGAGCTGGGTGGGGGTATAGGGGGGTGTCAGGTTAGAGTAGCGGCTCAGGAGTTCAGCACACAGAGGGTATTTCAAACCATTGTTGTTGTGTACTCCCTGCAGTTTGAATCTCCGTTTCCCATTTCCCCCAAGAAGGCTCCTGGGAAGTGACACTTCCCTGAAAGTGTTGCCAGATCTGAAATGATGCTGAAATGATGCTGGAGAACCCCCTTTTTTTTGGAGGCAGTAATGCTGGAAAATAGCCCCTTAGCTTAGGTGCTTGATCTGATCTATCTCTCCTTGGACTGTGTCACTAATTTTAGGGTGGGCAGAACCATTCGGACCTAATTCTCTCTCAGTGATGGAGTCTGGGGATAGATCCACAAAAGCAGATAAAGATAAATAAATTTAAAAATATGAAGCAACTCAAGGCAGTAGACAAGTAACTCTCTAGATGCTGTTGTAACAGACAGACTGGTGTCTACCAGTTGGGTGGACCTACAAGAAAGTGTATTTGGCTAATTATTTGTGAGGACTACCCTGAAGAGACCAAACAAAGCAGGTCTTTCAAAGCTATCTTTTTGTTTCCTTCCTGTATAAGTGGCAGACAGCATTAAATGTTTAAACATTTGCCAGTGCAAGAATGAATGCACAATGTCATGATTCAGGATAGCCATTTCGTGGTGCTTGTACTGGGAAAGCATCCAAAACCAAGTTTGTCATGTAAGAAATGGCTTCAACATCAGTCCCCTGGCAATTGTATTTTAAAACTAACACAGCCTAATAAACTTCCACTCATGAAACCATCAAAGTTGTGTTTACTAGCAGAATGCTTGGGTCAATAAAAATACTCTACACACTAGGATTTGGGATTTTATTATTTTGCATTTATTGAGAAACAAATTGCAGAATAAAGTGAGGCCACAAATAAAATACTCCTATACACTCAGAATATAATACAAAATGTAATTAGGCAGCACATTGTTAAAAGTCAGTCCCAAAATCTAACAATATGGTGCCACCAATTGTAAGCATGTAACTGTGTAAGACATAATTGTCAACTATTGAGAAAAGATCTCATTTTGATAAAGCATATTGAAACTGGAAGTCTGTTTGTTAATGAGTAGTCTGAAAAATACTTATGGCTCCATGATGCTTGACAGCTCTAAACAAAACATTGTGCCACACAGTCAAAGAACAACGAATTAGAAGGAACATAAACAAAAAATAAGCCCTTTTTAGGAGCAAAGAAACAGGAGTGTTTGTGTTTACGGAATGTATTAAAATCACATTTATACTGCTAAGATACTAGTCCCTAATAATCAATAGATTGAATCATTGTGATTAATTTCTGTTAATTTCTATTTTATATGCACACTTTGGATTTAAAGCTGGTTTTTCAGATCCATTTCTGACAGCCTCTACTTAATGTCGATGCAGAGGGCTGAGGACAGGAGTGCCCTGCTCACCTGAACATGGGCCAGAGCAGCTTTTCTTGCTCACTTCTGCAGCTTCTCAGCATAAACCATCCATGACTCCAGTTGTTCCCTCTCTTGGATATTCCACCCCCAGCCATATGCATGTAGCTCTGCTTGTGCAGTATAAGGGTCTGGGACTTCAGGATACCATCTGGTTTCCTATAGGGCTCTCACCCTCTGTGCATGGTGTTGCCCACATACAGACCTGGGACCTATTGACTGCTGGACATAGACACAATAGAAAGGTTATGTACTCCCATCATTTGTTTCTTTGCACTCTCTTCCACAGCTTTCTGTGCCTGCTGAAGTTTTGCAAAGAGCCAATATTCCACACAAAACCCAAAGCTATATAAGTGGCACTAGCAGGTTGCACACCTTTTATTTCTGATCTGTGCTGCTTTTATTTTCTTGGTGAGAGATTAAGATGGTATTGTTATGGTTATTCTGGATGCCACAAAAACTCCAGGTAGCATTTTGCAGTGAATTTCAAAAATGTTGAGTAGCATTGTGCTGGTAAACTCAGATTTGAACTCCCATGGCATATATTCTGTTCCCTCATTATCCTGTGTTCAGGAAGCTCAGCACAACCCATTGCGACTTGTTTTCTCAGAGGGAGTGATTACATGTGGTGTAGTGAGTTTCTTTTTGTGTGTGTGTGTGTCAGTCATATAAAAGCTGGTCTCTGTTATTTTTCAGAGTATTTGTAGCAGCTGCAGAGGAAATGTCTGTGTTGCTCTATGTTTTAGAAATGAGGTTGGGAGGCTGTTGATGTCTCTGGAGACTGCTGGCAACTCTGATGTCTTCAGGTGGCATCTTGCAGTGACTGAGCTTGCTGCTGTCCGAGGACAGAATCCTGTGGTAGGCTTTCCTCCCCTTCACTCTGTCCACCAAACCTAGAAGGAATAGTTACTAGATTGGACTTTAAATAGGTAGAAGAAAACACCTGGTTTTTCATTGCCACTTGCTGCTTGAGACAAAGGCTGCATTTATTGCTGTGCCTGGTGCCACAACAACTCACAACAGAGTGGTATTGGAAATTTGCTTTCAGGTCATTTTCAGAGCGATGGCTCTATCTAAGAGGCAGGGAAGGCCTGGGTACTTCCCGAAACTTTTCCAGTGTCCCCAGGATCACAGCTGCTCTCTGTGCACTCCACCGAAATCTGGGGAACTTCACCAAAATAAGAGAGGGTCTGGACTTTTCCACTCCTTTCTGAGTCCCCTGCCCATTTCATTAGCAGACTTTTAATGGAAACTTTTGGAAAGAGAGGTCACATGCTTTAATTATATAGTTGAAACCTATTTCTATTGCTTCTCACATCAAGTACATTTTTCTTCTTGTTCATTAGCTTTATTAAAGCAAACCTTGCTATAAGGCTGACCTGCATGGCATAACCTATTGTCTTTATTTTTCTCAATGTATCATATTTATCCTGAAAGTATACATTTTCTTCTATTTTCTCATTGTTTTCTTTTAAAATGCCATTTAACCATAGATGAATTGAAGCAATTGCCATAGAAATACGATGTACCAAAAAGTCTGCTCACACTCAGTGCTTCTTCATTATTATGGTGTAGCAAATTTCCAAACTCTTGCTTGCCAGCACCCTGGTATGAGGAGCTTCTGCTCTAAGGACGTTGAGGAGTGCAGTCTGCTTAGCCTGGGTTTGGCACTGTGCAGTGGGCTGCAGTGCAACCCCCTTAGTGAGAGATATACTGGAGTGTTTGGGAGAATCTTCTATATATTACAGGGTCACACTGGGGACCAAAGCACCAAGAAGCAGCTGCCTGGAGTCTGCCTTCCCATCAGCTGCTCTGAGGATTTTATTCAGACTTATAGCTCTGCTTGGCTGCATCCTCGGGATGGCCAGGGACACTGGGAGCTTAATGGGAACTTGTCAGAGATAATTGTACTTAGACTTTTTTTTGTACTGTCAGAGGGAAAGATGTTAAACTCTCTGTGAAAGCTGGAAGTGAACAGGGATGGACAGTGGTCTTCAGACCATTGCAACCTACTTCCTCTAATTTTTAAAATTTATATACTTTGTAATGCATTATTAATTTTCTTGTGAGTGATATGACTTTCAAGGCTATCAAGGGACTAATCAATTTTTTACATGGAGTAGAGAAGGATTCTAGGTTTGTACAAATAAAACACTCTGGAAGCAATACAACTGAAATGATATCTGCAAACATCATGGCTTTACCTCTCTTCTGAGCAAACATCAGAGTATCTATAGAAAGTTAACACTTTAATTAGACAGAATTTCAAATGATTGGGTATGTCTGCTATTAAGCTAAAACATTTGTATCCTTTTTCATCAAGATTGCTTTCTTTGTACAAGACTGAGCTAGCTTTATCAGGAAGAGATATCAAAATCCTTAGTTTAAAGATATTTGGGAAACACATGATTAAACAATCACTGGAATTAGCTGAAATCCAAAAATTGTTTGCTATGGGTGTAGTATATTTGCTCAATTCTAGCTGGTTGTTCCTTGCCTGCAAGGAAAATTGTGTGTAGTTGCAGAGGTTTTAATATGCTTTCTTCAGTGGAACTACAGGTATAATGGTTTCATAGGTCTAAATGTGGAGCTAATGTTGGTTTCTGGATGTTAAACAGTAGTGGCTATGCACACATTTGTTTAGTATAAAGTCTGGTGGAAATAAATAAGATCCAGCAAGTGTTTATTTGGAAGTTGGGTTTGACCTCTAGAATCACATTAACAGAAGCTTTTAAACTTTTTTAATGTTTGAAAAAAATACCATGAGTGCAGTAAAATAGTATTGCTGAAGAGTCAAGTGCAGACAAGGAATGTCATGTGATTAAAAGGTGCTATTGCAAGAACAGTGAATATTTTCTAATGATTCACATTTAATGGATAATCTAGTCCACAATTTATCTACTTTTTGATTTTCTTAGATGCTATTAACTACAAAGCCCAATAGCAGCCTATCTGCTTTGAAGGGCAAAGAATCTCCATTTTTTTTTTTATCTCCACTGTCTACCTTCTCCCCTACACTATGTGAAATTCCTATTGCTGATACCAACTGTGGCTACCTCTGTGTGGAAATGTGAAAACCTGGTAGATGCAAAGTGCAGTGGGAGCTCTGATTGGTGCATCCAGTCTACCAGGATGCACCAGCAGCACTGACATAGCACTGAATATCAAATTAAGTCTCATTTGGATACAAATATCAGAGCTGACTGCAGAGTTTGAACCTTTCAGTACTAAACCCACAAGTGCCTGTGCTGAGGAGGTAGTTGAACTACATGCTCTCTGCAGGTACAGCAAAGTTTCTTCCCAGCCTGGCACTGGCTGAACTTTTGTGTATGTTGGAGAAGTAGGCAGGAATCATTGTGCATCTTTTCATACGTCTGTGAATGTCAGAGACAGCTCAGAGACCTGTCAGAGACAGGTGTGTCAGAGCAACACACCTGAGAAAGGCCAGGCACCTCTGCTTCTTAGGGCTTTCCTTTTGGAGTCTGAGCTGTGTTTGATGCATCTGAGAAGAGGTGATGGAGGATGGTGGGTACAGGGACTTGCTGAACATATGGTATAAATCAAAGCACCTTTTCAGTTCAGCTATAAATCAGGTCTGCTGCCATGTTCCTCTGCAGAACTACCTCTGTGGGCAGGAGCCTGCCTAGGGCAGATCCTCTGCCTACCTCACTCACTCAGGCCTGAGATGAGAGAGCAGAAATAGTCTTGCAGCTCTTTCAAGGTTGTTTTGTGGTGCCAGGACTTGGTCTGCCACCATGTTTGTGGACTTCCCACAGCCCAGAGCTTCATTATCTAATATTTGGGTGGTTATTGTCATATCCATGGCAGCTAAACTTTATCTACTTTAACTGTGGGCTTATGTTTCATGGTGCCAGAGAGAGGATGCTGTTCCACACGACCATGTACCAGCACAGTTGAAAAATTCCTTTTTATGCTTTTCAGTCTAGCTTAGAATCAAATTGTGTGGGGGTGGTTTGTCAAGCCCTCCACTGACACAAAATAAGCCAGCACAGCTGCTTACAAGAGGGTACCTGCAGAGCAGGGGAATCCCTAAGGGATACTATCCAAAATCATGCTCTTATCCTCTGGGAGTTGGTGTATGATAATACTCAGCCTCACAATTGGCTTCTTGGAGGCATTATGTTTAGTAGTCCTTGCGACCCTGAGCACTTCTGCATCAGAAAAGACTCTCTAGGGATCACAAAACACAACGGAAGCTCCAAACAACCACTGTTTCCACGAACAAGCATAGCTCAAACCTCAAGCTAAGCTGGGCACTTTTCACACTTTGATGCCCCTGTATGGCCTTTGACCTCCTTTCTAGTTTTTGTGGAGTTCACCCCATGCAGCACACACACGTTGCTCAAAAGCATAGAAAGTTCCAAAACTCCTGTGTTCTCTCCTGATGGGTCCTACTGTAAATGCCTGAGTGGGTCTCTTGGCAAGGTCTGTGTGCAGTGTAGTTCTTAAAGCCATTATATCACTCACTGTATGTTAATAGAGCCCTCATAGAAGAGCAGGACCATCCAAAAAGCTCTAATTCTAGTGTGGTTGAGAAGAGAGAGCTACTTTCCTGTCAAAACCTACAAAATAGTAGTTCTGAAATACAAAAAGCCCTTGAAGACTCATTATTTAGAACCATACTGTGAATGAGTTACCCAAAGTTTTCTTGGAGTGGTAGCATGACCAAGAACTCATGCATTTTGCACTCATGTCTGGAATCAACTTTCTCTGTGGCCCTGGGCAAATCACTTAACTCCCTGTTGTTTGCTGAGCTGCAAAGGGGAGAAAAGATTCCTGCCTACCATGAGGTAGGTTGTGGCAGGATAAATTAGCTGTTGGCTTTTAAAGCACTTTAAAGATGTACTGCAAAGCATTAAGAGCACTTGTTTTTATGAAGACAGTAATGGTTAAATGATAATTCTGTGCTCTCACTGAATTTGTTAGTTTTAAAGTGTGAGTGTTATGCTTCTACAATATGCTATTAATCCAAACAAATTACTAAGCCTTTGTGTGCTATGTGAGAAAGCCTATGAATTTACCTTTCTGTAGCTGTAAATGCAGTGGAAAGGATTTGAACTTCCCTTCTCACCTCAATGCCTCTGGCAAGCTGGTCACTGAAATAATAAATATGCAGCATTTAATAATGCTTCACTTTTCCTCTTTAAACCATTAGTTGTTTCCTGCTTGACTAAGAAGAACTTCAAATTCAATTCATTAACATTTCTTTAAATAGCCCTCTTAACAATGCTGGTTTGGTTTCCTTGTTATGTTCTGTCACTAATAGCAGTTTTTACTTCTAACCTGTTATTAATTAGAAATGAAGACTGGATCTCTTCATTTCTGAATTAGTTTTAGAGCCTCTTCCCTCAGATGCTGAAGAGGGTCTTTTTTAAGCCTAGCGTGCCGTGTTACATAATTGTTCCTGGGGTAAATAATTTAGCTGGTCAGAGAAAGTGCACTTCTCTCCGCCTTGAGTGGTCAGCCCGTCAGCAGGCAGCGAGGCATGCCAAATCCAAGGCAAAGAGGAGCACAGTTGCATGAAACTTTCATCAAGGCCGTGGAGGTAAGAGGCTACTTCTCTGTGGTGCTTTTGGCGTGACCCCTGGGGCTGCCTGCGACCACTGGCGGGGCACCGTTTCGCAGAGGCTTAATGTCTTTGCCGTGAAGGACAAATAAAAAGGCACAGATCATCTCAGCCACCCTAATCTTTTCTTTCTCTACTTCAAAGCCTTCTGTGTTGCATCTTGGTCTGTAATTACCCTTGAGGTATTTCAGACTTGAAGCCACACCGGGAAAATTGCACTTCCCCATAATGGGAGTCCACAGTTGTGTTTAATCAATTATGTAGTTGGTCATGAGACTGGCTTTTTAGTTACAAGAATTTTAAGGCCAACCCCTTATGCCCTGGCTGAGGAGAGCAACAATACGAAATTAAAGAGACACTATCCATTTGATGTAGCCTAATCTATGCTTTACCTGCTTAATTAAAAACATGCTGCCAATACCTACTTACTCTTTTATGCTCCAAACAGCCGGTCGAATGCCATGCTGTAATTTCCTAAGCAAAACTGCTTAAGTTAGGTGGAGCTGCAACACTAATTTTTACTGATATAAACAGATCTGCTCAGCAGCAGCATCTCCAGATTTCTTGGAGCTGGTGGCAGTGCTGTAGTGCAGTACTCAGAGGTGTGTGGATGCTGGAGAGGAAACGCGAGCCGAGCTGGGAATTGCAAACACACAGCCTTGCTAACTTGCTTTGAAAGATACATGACAGCCAAAAGCTTTGCTCCTCAGAAGTAATGCAGTTGGCTGGGGTTCCGTTCGGGTGCTGGGGGTGAGGGAGTTCCAGTGGAATAAATTCAGATGATGCAAACTCACCAGCTGCTCTGAGCTATGTAGTAGCTAATGGTGGGAAGGTCTTGCTTTGGGAAGCTGATAATGGTGCTTCAGGCCAGCCGAGGTTAAGTGACGTCGTATGCCCATCCTTACAGATTCAATGTGGCGGGTTGTGATGATAAGCTAGTAGGCATGGCTCTGCTGGGAAGGAGACGAGTGTTAAGGGAGAAGGAACCTGTCCACAGGCCTGATGAAACTTGTCCTGTCTCATGTGCTGAGCCCACAGAAGCTACGTGACTGAGCTGACTTTCCCTGTACTGAGGCTGACTCCTCTCTGCCTCCCAAGTGCAATGGCCTCCTGCCAGAGAGAAGAGCCATTTCATTCTGTCTGTGCATTTGAGTGCTATTTGCAGGCAGGAAGGAGGAAAGACATGGAGGGGTGCAGGGAGATCAGGCCATGTCCATGCTGGTAAGGAGCAGAATCAACAGCACTTTTAAAGGTTTGTAGTGAGTCTGGGCACTTTTTGGTGTCTTTAAGGCTTTGGGAAGCCTCTGTAAGGCTAAGGATGTTGCCACATGTTTGCCCTTGGACCGTGTTGTTGGCTGAGTGTAGACTGAATGGATGACTACTGGATTACCCAAATGACTGCTGTTAGAAAACTGTCCAGGTGTTCTCCTGCCTTCTCCAACTTTTGGCCTACTTTTCACTGGATTCTTTCTATCTCCTTGCTATCCCAATCTCAAGCTACTTTTCAGCAATGCTTAGCAAGCCACTTGCTGCACTCCACTTGCCTGCTTCTCCCCTTTGGAAAGTCTCGTGAAATCTCGGTCACTGATGGTTTTTCATAAAGTGTGAGGTACAAGTTTGAATGTGTTTCAGGTCTGCTTAACTTGGGGGAGAAAGGAACTTTTAAAATCCAAACCATCTTACAAATCCACATATTACTTTGGTTACCTCTTTGTCTGTGAAGTCAGTTTATTGCAGAAATATTACTGTTTCTGAATTTATGTTGTACAGGAGAGTACATGAGGAGGTATTAATTGATGTATACATTTATACCTCTTTTACAAATTCTTCTTTCTCAGACAGCATTATAGATAACTATCCCAGGAGATGGCAGCTTTGAATATCTGATGTACTTATATGGTTACAAGCAGGATGTCTGCCTGTAGTATGAAGGTAGGTTATTCCTTAGGCCTTTTCTCTCTCTAATTTTAGACTAGAAGCACTACGCAGGAGGGGTTGTTGTTGCTAGTCATTCAAAGCTGGTGGGCTGTCTAGTTCAGAATCACTCGTTGCCCTAACCCAGTTTCATTTATTCTATTAATACACCACTGGAGTCTGGCTGGAGTACAATGTCCTCTGTGTACAGGCCAGTAGAAATATCTCTCTCCTGGAGCAATTTTATAAGAAGTTTTACAAAGATGATAATTCAGATAAAAGTGATCGGAGAGGCACAGTGGAGAGAAAAAAAAAAACCCAACAACATTGAGGGGAAGTCAAGTTGGAGTTGAAAGCTGTATCCCCTGAGCTAGTAAGGACTCAGTGGATGAGGGGATTATGTTATGAAAACATGTACTTCGCGAGCACAGTCCTAGAATCATAGAACAATCAGAGNTGATGAAGTGATGAAGTGATGAAGCCAAGGCTGGCTCTCTTGGCTGCTGAGGCACACTGTTGACTCGTCTTCATTTTACTATCTATTGTTACTCCCAGATCTCTCTCGGCCTAGACTGTTCATGTTTAAAAAAGAACACTTAGGAGAGGAAAACTGAACTTCTGAATCTCTTCTTCTTCTTGTCAAGTCCTCCCTCAAGTAAAGTTTTGGTGTTTACACTGATGTAGCAGAAATTATTTCTGCCCAGGTCAGGATGCTTGATGCTGTGGCATGCCCTGGGTCCAGGCACGGGGTTAATCAGTGAAAACAGGATGGTTTTGGCCCGGATATGTTCCCTGATCATGTTCACCATATCATTGCATCCATGCTTGTGCTGTCTTAATGCTCTTGTGGAGCTCCAATGTGTGTTGCTTCATTGCTGATTAGGCAGATGGGCTGATACGAGACCAATCCCTGGAGTGCTGCTTCCATACCAGTGATTTAGCTGTGTAACTCTCTGTAACGAAGCTTATTGAGGATGGCAGCCTGGGCTGTCCTGTGGAATTCAAGATATGTTATTTTTGTTCTGAGGACATTTTTAAAGGATTTTAATTATGTGCATGGTTAATAAATGTCATGCTATCCATCTTCAGTCATGCATACACATGCGGTGTACTGCTCAGGTACCCACTGGCCCGTAGTGAGGATGATGTGCAGCCATATTTGTGGCATATAATTACTTGGCTTGCTTTTGGGGCAAGCAGAGGATGAAATTGTTCTCAGGACCCCTAGTAGTTCCTGAATAACAGACAGGGTATGTGAATCTTTAATATAGCTGCAGCTGAGAACGGAAGCAGCTGCTGCCCTTTCTGCAGTCAATTATATCATCTTAATTTGCTCTGACATAAAATTAGTTTTTTCACCCATATTTCTTCCATATACAAAGTGGGGATAGAGGTTGTTACTGTAGAAAATTAAGGTGTCAGAAGGTAGATTTTAGACCTGAAAGATGAGAGAACAGGGATCGTTCTCTTTTCTTGGGTTTTGCAAGGCTAGTTGCTGAACAAGCAATCTCCTACTTCTCCTAAATCTTGTCCAAATCTTGTGGTGATGGCTCCCAAAAAGGTTCAGTTTCCTGAGGTGGAAATTGCACCTTCCTAGTGGTTCAGATCAGATATGAGTTGTAGAACCAGTAATGTTGGAAAAGATCTCCAAGTCCAACTATCAGTCCAATGCTCCCATGCCACTAAACCATGTCACCAAGCACCATGCCTATATGTATTTTTAACTCCTCCAGGGATCGTGATTCCACCACTGCCCTGGGCAGCCTGTTCCAATGCCTAACAACTCTTTCAGTGAAGAAATTGTTCTCAATGTCCAATGTGAACTTCCTCTGGCACACCTTGAGGCTGTTTCCTCTTGTCCTATCACTTGTTACTTGGGAGAAGAGACCAACCCCCAACTCACTCCAACCTCCTTTCAGGGAGTTGTAGAGACTGAGAAGGTCTCCCCTGAGCCTCCTTTTCTCTAGACTAAACAACCCCAGTTCCCTGAACTGCTCCTCAAAGACTTGTGCTCTAGACCCCTTATCATCTTCATTGTCCTTCCTTGGACATTGTCCCCTGCTTTCTCTACTTGCAGCTGGAGGACAGATGACCACATATCCATTCGAGAGCAGAAGGAACAAGTTGCTTTGCAGTCTTTTGTTTCCTATGAGGTGCCCTTTCAATCCTTCAGCATTCCTCTCTGGTTCTGAGGGTGAGTGTGGCAGAGCAGTGGCATTCTGACTCCTGCCTCTTCCCATGGAGCAGGAGAGGGACCATCACCAAGCAGGCTCTTTCAGAGCTCTCGGAGCTGGCAGCAGGAGTTTTGCAGACTTCTAGCCAAATGCAGCAATTTATTGGCCAAGTGAATGGATTATTCATTTGCAAAGCTAATGTTCAGATTGCCATGAAAAATGCCAACTATAGCAGCTCAGGTGAATCAGTGAGTCACAAAACTGTCACTGCTTGCTTTTGGGATTGTAATTCTTCCTTCACTTAGGAAAATGCCCTTTCCCTTGCACCTTACTTAAGGAACACACTTTGGAGAATCCTCAGGTGGAAACAATTGTTCTGAACACAGTGGGGCATCACCTTCGAATTTCCTGTGCAAGTACACAAGAGAGTGTGATAATACAAGTTTCTTCCCCAAAATTTGTATTTCTCTTTCTATACTTTCTGGTTTGTGTTTTATTTTTTTTTTCATTGACCACTGGCTATGACCATATGGCTTCTCTTCTGTTTTCCTGTGTGTCTTCTACCCCCCTACTCTTAACATATTATAATGTTTATAAGACATTTTAATATCAGTTCTGGTCTTGCCTACCAGCATAAAACATCTTGTGTATTTGCATTTTTTAGTTTAATTATTATCTTAGTATTTTTGGGCAATAGCCACAGGATCTTTTTTTTTCTCTCTGTCATCTCATCTTTAAAGCAACAATTCATGCTTCTCCCTACCATACCCCCACCATTATGTCTGCTTTACACCCATGGCTAATCTGTGGGTTTGAAAGAGAAGACGACAGTAAACTTGTCTCTAAGACACATTCAAAAGCTCCTGTTACTACAGTCACCTTTGGAGCAGGCCTTCAACACCAACATTTATTAGTCAGAAAGAGCTAGCAGACTCTAGCTAGGGACACCAGAGAATTTAACTCTTGTGGAGGGATGATCTGGCATTAAACAAGTTCTGAAGATTAAAATAATCCTGTGAAGCCTTGAATTAACAGGCAAGCCCTCTATCTTTTGCATTCTGGGTATGTCAGACCCATTACTTTATTACTTGAATCTCAGATCTCAGGTGATATAGCCCACAGAGCAATAGTCCCCATTATTTGAAACTCCTCCTTTTTTTCCTAATCCAACTTGACTTTTCTGCTTTGGGGGCTAAATTCGGTAATGATGCAACTGCTGTTGAGTGTAGTTACACCAATTGTGTCTGGACTAAGTTTGGTCCTGAATGTCAAACTTACTCTTACCATCTTGGGATTACCTCATGATCTCCTTTATAATCCTTTTATAAAGGATTACAAAATATATTTTTTTTATATCTAAAATATGAAAAAAGGATTATAAAATCATTTTGTATTTTCTTTTCAGCTCATGACAAACCCAATTAGTGATATTTTCAGTAAATATGAATACCTATATTTTCAAATACAGGTTTGCCATGGCCTAACATTAATTTGACCATCCGTAATATCTCTCAGAAAAGTATTTTGCTCATATCGATTAATCAAATTTCATAACATTTACTATATAAGTGTAAATTTGTTATCCCCAGGTTAGAAACAAAAAGACTATGGGTCGTATTTCTTTCTTTTTCAAAATCACTGGAAGATTGAAAAGTACAGCTTAACTGTCCTAGCTTTTAGACCTCTTCCGTATTTCTAAGACCTTTGCCTTGGCACAGATACTATCCAGATGTTTTCCTTACTGACATTCCTGTTCTCCACTAGCTCATTCACATTGTGTTTCATTTGTTCATCTTCCCTTAATCTCTGACTTTAATATTGCAAAGCATTTAACTTTATTCTCTTACCAATGTCTGAGAAAGAGTAAAAAACATAGACCATGTCCCAGCTGGATCCTCAGCTGTTGGGAAATTGTGAGCACTCTGAGGAGACACCTTATTGTGTATAAAATGGTGAAACAGGTATTTGTTCACAGAAGTTCTCTCCAGCAAAAGGAGTGCTTACCTCCACCTGGTTCTGCTCAGGCAAAAATTTACATGCCTTTGTTTTGGAAACATCTGTAAAAATATAGGGAAGGAACCAGCTGTGGTGACATTTTCAGTGCTTTACATTCATTTAGATTTTTTTACCCCAGTTGAGATGTGAGTTGTAAAAAGGGGGAGACAATTCTAGCAGTTGTCTCCACTGGCTACACAAACCTGCAAAAGACCTGCTGCCTTTCAGCTGGCTGTGGCATGTTGCAGGGCATAAACTTGCCTCTTCTTGCCCTGTGATGCCAGGGTCATTCAACCCTGAGATTCTCAACACTAATGCCAAAACTATTGTATGTTATCTTCTAATATTACCTCATACGGAAATTCATTGAGATAGTCACCAAATGCACCATTCATAGATGTTACTCACTGTTCTACAGTGATAAATTCTTATTTAGAGAGAGATCTGGCTTCAATTATTTAGATAAAAGATGTTGGCTAGAATTACATACCAGGCAAGCTAGGCTGACTTGTCACAATCTTTTAAGATTGTCTTTTTTTTTTTTTTGAGGAATCTTAATTTTTTCCCCCTTAGAGAAAATGATTCATAATCATAAATGAGTACTTGGAAAATGTCACCTCAAGGTACTACAGATGAGGCCTTCCAAGCTTATGAAGCTATAGAGGAGTTAGCTAATGTGACATCTTTTTCTTTGCTCATTTGTTTTCTCTTTGTGGAACAAGGGCTTCTACTTCACTCAAAATGAGATAAGAGCATTTTAACCAGCTATGTGAAGAAAGTGGAAATGTTCAGTTTCGCTTAGATATTCAATGATCCAAGGTTTGTACATTTTCCATAATAAGCAATAATCAAACTAAGATTATATGGCACCAGGTCTGCTGGCAACAGATGGATTACATCTTTCTCAAAAACATCTTTCTACAAACACATCAACAATAAAAAGAGAACCAGTGAGAATCTCCATCCCTTACTGGATGAGTGAGGGGAACATTGTAACCAAGGATGGGGAAAAGGCTGAGTTACTAAATGTTGTCTTTTCATCTGTCCTTAATGGGCAGACTAACTGATCCCAGGATGTTCAGGCTCCTGAGCTTGAAGACAAGGATGGAGAACAGTGCAACCCCCACATAATCCAGGAAGAAGTAGTTAATGACCTGCTTCTGCACCTAGATACTCATAAGTCTATGGGGCCAGATGGCATTCATCCAAGGGTACATAGGGAGCTGGCAAAAGAGCTCCCCGAGCCTCTCTCCATCATTTTTCAACACTCCTGGTCAACAGGCGAGGTACCAGATGACTGGAGGGTGGCTAATGTGATGCCTATCTGCAAAAGGGCTGGAA
>VWZO01022441.1:445216-530398 GCA_013396975.1 Bucco capensis | reverse complement strand
ATGAGTGGCTGGAAAGCTACCCAGCAGAGAAGGACCTGGGGCTGCTGGTGGACTGCCGGCTGAATATGAGCCAGCAGTGTGCCCAGGTGGCCAAGAAGGCCAGCAGGTTCCTTGCTTGTATCAGGAATAGTGTGGTGAGCAGGAGAAGGGAGGTTATCATGCTCTTGTGCTTGGCATTTGTGAGGCCTCATCTGGAATATTGTGTTTAATTCTGGCCCCTCATTATAGGAAAGATACTGAGATGCTGGAGCACGTCCAGAGGAGATCTACCAAGCTTGTGAGGGGTTTAGAGAACAAGTCATATGAGGAGAGGCTGAGGGAGCTGGGCATGCTTAATTTGGAGAAGAGGAGGCTGAGGGGAGACCTCATTGCCCTCTACAACTACCTGAAAGGAGGTTGTAAAGAGGTGGATGTTGGCCTCTTCTCCTTAGTAACTAATGACAGAACCAGAGGGAATGGTCTGAAGTTGTGGCGGGGGGGGTTTGATTGGATATTAGGAAGAAATTCTTTACAGAAAGAGTGGTGAAACACTGGAACAGCCTTCCCAGGGAGGTGGTTGAGTCACCAGCCCTGGAGGTATTTAAAAATGTCTATATGTGGTGCTCCAGGATATGCTCTAGTGGCAGGCATGTAGGGCAGGTGTTTTTTTTTTTGTGGTTGGACTCGGTGATCTGAGAGGTCCTTTCCAATGTGAATATTCTGTGATTTTGTGATTCTGTGATTATACTTCTCCTCCTTCATATATTTGAGAGGGTATTTTCCACATCTACCCTCTTCTTTAAGGTAAACAAGACTCCTGTTTAGATCATATACCTGTTTGGATTTTGAAAGGTGCTTCTTCATGGATTATGAACTTGCTCTAAATGTCTACTGAACTAAGAATACAGGGTTTTTTCCTCATTTGTTTTTATTTTTATGTGCTGACAGTAACTGGTTTCTAAGGGTTTGAGTCAAATATAAATCAACTGAATCTAGATTACAAATCACGGAAAACAAGACGGGAGCTGGTATCAAGAGATAAGCTGATCCAAACAAAATCTATTGTATCTAGGGAGTTTCTGGTAGATTCTTCTCTAATTTGCTCTTAAAGATCTCCAGTCACTATTTTTACTCTTAAAAGAATTTCCTATCACCCAACTTGTTTTCCCTTTCTATCCATTATTTCTTGTTCTCTCCACTATGGACAGAGAGAACAAAGCAGTTCCCTTTCTCTCGGGAGGAGTCTTCTGTACACTTAAAAGCTTTTTTCCCACTTCCCTCAGTTTCTCTTCTTGAGGATCAACATCCCTGTTAGTTTAGGTGTCCCACCTAGTTTATGTTTCTCTCATTTGAGTTCTAGCTGCTGGATGTCTCTTTGACCTCTGGCTTCCAAAGATGGATGCAGAAATCCACATGACACCTACCACTGCTGACTGTAGAGAGAGCTGCTAGTGCTGGGGAAAAAGCCACACAAAGTGCCAGAGCTCTTGGACACAACCTGCCCAACCTGTGTTCAACAAACAACCAGCACAGCATAGGTGGCTTGGGGCTTTTTTTCTTTGCCTACTCATAGCTGCTGCTTCAAATTAAGTATTCTCTAAACTTTGCCAGAAGCAATCAGTCATGTTAAAATATTCCAGAAGCCAAAGTTTGCCTGTGTGTGGGAAACTTAGCCACGTGCTTTATAGTGTTGGCCAAGGGAGATGGTATAGGGCTTCTGACACCTGGGATTTAGTCTGCCAATTAGATCTTTCATTGGTGGAGCATAAAAATATTCCTCCCCCAACGTATTTTCTATAGCTTAGCTGTTGATAGCTTGCAAATATCTCAGTGCTATCCCTTAAACACTTCTGAGGGAATGTTCATCACCTGTTTTCCTTCAAATAACTTCAGAAAGACCAAAGGAGAGATGACATGACAAATCACAGGGTAAAACAGATTATTAGAAGCAAGAAGGTATCCTTCAAAATGCTGAAGTTGTGTGTTCAAGACAGAAAAGGGAGGACAAGGCTCACAAATCTTTAGGAACCCTTTGAAGGAGTCCTCAGGCAAATGAACAAAGAGATCTGAGTGATATGGTCCTCAGGGAATGCACAAAGGCATTTGAAAAAGTGCTTCACCCAAGGGTCTTACAGGAAATAACCTCCATAAGTTTCTCACATGGGTAAATAATTGTTTAAAAGATGGGAAACAATGGAGAGGAATAGAGAGGTCACTTCCACAGCAGAGCCTTGCAGAGGTCTGTGCTGCAGCCCATATTGTTTAGTATTTTCATAAATGTTCTAAAAGAACAGGGTGAGCAATAAGACGACAAGTTTGGAGGTGAGACCAACTTATTCAAGATAATAAAGACAAGGGCTGACTGCTAAGAACCGGGGAAGTGCCTTTTCACCCTGTGTCCCTGAGCAATAGAGTGGGAGATGGAATTCTGTGTGGTTATAAGAGAGGAAGAGAGGTGAGATGAAAGCCCCAGCATCGCATTGATGAAGATGAGCATGGAATTGAATACTGTCTCTTGCGAAAAAGGATGTGGTTATAACATTGTGCCTTGAAAGCATCACCTCAGTGCTTAGTATTTGTTAAAAAAAGCAGACTTACTCTTAGGAGCTATTTGTAAAGCAATACAAAGCAAAAGAGGAGACACTCTTCAGCACTTTAGACATCCATGCTTACCCACATCTTGAATACTTGATTCAGTTCCAACCCTTCAGACACAGCAGGAGTGGAAAAGGCATGGAAAATGAGTGATTAGAGTCAGATAATGACTTGGTATGAAGAACCATAAAAGAGCCTAGAATACTTTAGCCTGGAAAAGAGACACAGGGATATGACAGAGGGTTGTAAAACAATAACTACTAGAATAGAGACAAAGAATGGGAATGATGGTTCGATGTTTCTTCTAATACAAAGTAAAGGAACATCAAAT
The DNA here is from genome assembly GCA_013396975.1 of Bucco capensis. Classification (NCBI taxonomy): domain Eukaryota; kingdom Metazoa; phylum Chordata; class Aves; order Piciformes; family Bucconidae; genus Bucco; species Bucco capensis. Next base: position 527,493 of record VWZO01022441.1, on the reverse strand, counting down.
ACCTATTGAGTAAGGCTTCAGAGCCAACAAAAGTGTTGTTGCTTCATGGCACATGTAGTATACACAAGGAACTCGTTTCTGCAGGATGTTGTGGATGCTGAAAATTTTCAGATGTTTAAAATGTGGCTGCTCAGGTTTATGGGAGAAAAAATTCATCAAGGGCTGTTATATGCAAAACCACTATCTCTGGCTTGGGAAATCCATATGCTACAAATTGCCAGAAGCTGGGATAGTGTTCAGGGAATTATTACTGCATGGACTGGCTCTGTTCTTCTCTTTTCTGTGTGTCTGCTGGTTTTGACTGTCAACGACAAGCCACTGGATTTTCCTTTGGACTGATTTGATGCTGCTCTTGTTATGCTCACTCTGTCATTCTTCCACATGTTCAGCCATTGCAGCTCTTACTAGTTTTAATGGATTGTTTTCAGTGGTCAAGCAAATTGTCCAGTTACTCTTAAAGAAATCCAGCCAGGATAATGAGATCTGGCAATTTCAGGACTGCAGCAGTATAACCTAGAAGTAAAAGAATAAAATAATGCTGAAAAAGACACAGTTCCCTTTAAAGGAGTAGTAGAAGGAAAAAAAAATGCACCTAAACAGTCATATATCAGAGCAGCATGTAAAATGTCCAGCTGAGGAGTATTATTAATGAAGTGGTGAACTTTAAGTCCATGCATAACATGTCTCCAGTAGGAAGGTTCTTATTTTCAGTGCCTGGGGTAATCTAGCAAAATCTGAGCCAGATCTTTAATGAACAAGGTAGGCTATCAATCAACACAGAGATGACACAAGCATTTCATACAAAAACAAAACCCGACACCTTCCCCTCCCCAAAATCAAGGCCACTGCAATGCCTCCCAAGGCTACCCATCCTCATCAGGCAGGCAGAGTCATGAATCTGCATGTGACTGTTAAAGGCAGAGCTGCTACTAAGTAGGTGGCAGTTATTTTTAGCATCTACTTTAAATTGTTCCAATATTGAATCTGCACCGTGCAGGGGTAACATCTTTAAAATGCAATTCTATGGTAGGTGGCAACAATCAAGCTGAATTACTGACATTGTAAGGAAATGAAAAGTCAAACTGCTGACCATGTGTATTTTATGGTATTTAATTAAAAGTAGATAACATAGTGTGAATGAACCACAAATCAGATAAAAATGGCAGTATATTCTCATATTTAACACATATTTGACTTGTGGTTGCTTGACAATTTACCAGAACAGGTCTATGACGGTCTCCAAATATAAAATCAGGAGTGTAATTAAAAATACTGCAGGGAAGAAGCAATATTCAGTTCAACCCCGAACTACGTTAATCACAGCCACAGCTGTATCACTTCCATTCCCTTTAACAAGAACCTCATTTCTTTTTTCCCTGCCCCCCCCCCCTTTTTTTTTAATAATAAAGGAAAGGAATGTCCAGGCTTTTGCTAAATCAGTGTCATGTTTAAAAAGTTCAAGGTGCAGTACATAGGGTGGGGAAGAAGAAGAGGGTATCAGCGGCAGAGCACAGGATAACCACTTCATTAGGAGCTGTGGTGCAGCTTCCTCAGCTTGGGGCTCAGTTGTGACTGTGCACCAGGACTGTGGCTTTTCTGCTTTTGGCACAGGTTTGTACTTTGTTGACCTTGTGAGATCCATTTATTGCAGCCTTTGCCACAGCTCCTTTCCTGATGAAGCAGAGCTATCCTTGGTTTTTCTCCTTATTCCTATAGTTAACTCATAACCAGGAGAGAGAAGCCTTGTTCTCAACTGGACACTTCTGCCACAACCCCATTCTTTCAGGGGCGTTTAGCTCATCTCTTCTCCCATATTAACCTACACATGTGCTGTCTGCTGCTGCTGTCAGTCTACAACAAGCAAGTAAACACAAGTTGGACTTGAACTCCCACCAGCTCTTCTTTTGTCAGTTCTACCACTGAAAGTATCACAAACCCAAATTTGTGAGGCTTTGGGGGTGTTAACTTGTGTCCCCCTGTCCCATGGGGAGATAGCTCTTGCAGCCTGGCAAAGAAGAGGTGGTACCATGTGTCTTTTCACTAGAATTTAGATAAAAGGTCTCAAGTTCTTCTTGTAGCTTCAGCTAAGAAACAGCTCTAAGACTAAACAGAGTGTTTAGTGTTTTCTCATTTGACGTCTGTCAGCACAGCTTTCAGGCAAAGTAAATAAAGTTAGGCTCTCCCTTTAAAGGGGGAGGAGGGGAAAAGGGAGTTCAGGCTTCCCACACTCACCTTCAGGATCATAGGTAGTGCCTGACAACTTCTTAGCTCCAATCTCTGCCTCCCCTCCTCCCTGGCTATAAAATGCTTGTTTGAAGCCCTGGTTGATTTTTCCCATCTATCTGTATTGCCTTCTTGTTTTCACCAGAGCACGCAGATATGTTGCAGTGTGATCCGCTGTGAAGGAAGGAAGGAAGGAAAAATCTCCTTTTCAGGTCAGTGTGAGGAGTTTTTCCAGGTGACTGTCTCCTGGAAACCCTTGGGAACCAGAGAGTGAAAATCAGGCAAAGTAACTGCATCCACATTCAATTTGAAAAATTTGTTTTGCTACTTCTTGCAATTTGAAGTTGAGTTTTGCAATTTTTTCCCAGTGTGTCATTGTGCTACTTGGGGCTTGTTACGGCATCCAAGGATTTGTGTACAAAGGAACTGTGTTTGGGACAAGGACTAAATAATCTCTTTCGGTGGAAGAATTCATGAAAGGATTTCAATATTGCTGTTCCTATTTCCCCTTCTCTTTGGTGGGTTACAGCTGATTAGGAGAGAGTAGGATGTAGGTTCTGGTAGCAGATTCCTATCATCTAAATCTCCCTGCTCTTATTTTTTTGCTGTGGGAAACATTAGTTGACATGCAATTGCAGTAATACCCACTAGTCTCCACAGACATTATTTATTCATTTGGAAAAGGCTGTTGTCACCTTCAGGTTTGTGTAGAGTTTCAGAATTTCAAAGGCTCTTTTGGTTGAAATTTTCTTGCACTGTATACAGTATAATTCAATATTTATTTTTTTTTTAAATTGGGCTTTTTAGCTTATTCTTGACTTCACTGACTTCACTGTAGCCTGACCGAGTGTAATGCAACACAATGGACTTGCAGGTAATCAATAAAAGCTTTGGAGGTCAGAGATGGTGTTTGACAAACTTACACTCATGATTAAATATTCTGCTGAAGGAAATACTGAGAGGTTTTTTTACAAGGTAAACTCAGAGTTGCCCTGATGACCCTGAGGTTGGTGTTCTGTGCTGCCACATAGAGGAGCTGGCTCTGGAGGGGTTCGTTGGCTCAACATAGTTACTGCTTGCTCCACAGACTGCATTGCACTCAATAGGATGCTCCTTTTGACTTCAGTGAGGCTAAGAGCTTACCCACTTTTAGGGATGTAACCAAGCCACCTGGATTAGGAATCTTGACACCCTGTTCTCCCTTATCTACTCAGTGGAGAGAAACTATTAAGGAAAATCTGTAAGGGTGATGTCTTTTTTTTTTTTTTTTTTTTTAAGAAAGAGATGAGTTCAAGTTGGATTGCACCAGGCTGCTCTGCTACATCTGTATCTCTATGATGGGCAGAACTGACTTTGAACTAGACTCAGTAGTCAAAATGTTTCAGCCAAGCACTAGCACTTAGAGCAATTTTGTGTATACCTGGAACAGGACTTTTGGTTCAGTTTTTCTGAGAGGAAACTGGTTAATGCACAGTGTGTGATGCATGTCAAAATTGTCTTGTACTGACAGTGAGCAGAAACAAAAGATTTGCTTCAAAGTTGCATGACCACTCTAAACCAAACAGCTAAGTGCTAGTTCCCTTGCTGTCACTGCAGGAGCACAGTGTGGGCTCATAAAACCCAGGTGTCCCCTCATGTGTGGGTGGTGCTACTGCTGCTGCTTTGCATGCTGCCATTTGGTTGGAAGCTGGGAGATGTTTGCATGTTGGTAGCTTAACTGAGAAGCCGTAAATTCAATATGTTTGAGTTTTAATTCTGGGAATGAGTAGTGCAACCATGAGGAAATAGGTCCTGCTGGAAGGGAAACAAGTCACTGATTAAGCAGGTACTAGAGCAGTATCCAAGTATTTCACAAAATTTACATCTCTCGCTGTTGTCTGGCTGTAGCCAGCTCATGGCTAGGAATGGTGATGGTCTGTCCATGAGAATTTCTCTTTATGTCACCCAGACTTCCATGGTGAAAATCCTTTTCAGAGTAGTTGAACCTCTGTGGCATCCTTCACCCCGCACGGCTTCAAAGGCAGAGGAGGAAGAGCTAGAAATAAGACGGTTGTCTCTGGAATACATGGTAGGGAATGACTGAAGCAGAATGAGGTTGCTCAAGCTGGAGGCCAATCAGGACAGGGAAGCAATAGCAGTAACAGAGAATCTGGCATGGTAGCAACAGCAGTGAACAGTAGCAGAAGATAGTGTTGGTAAAACTTTCCTGTTCTAGAAGTTAACTCCATGAATTTTCCAAAGTCAGTTGTAGGCACTTTTGGGAAGTGATATTTGGGTGACAGCAGAATGACTATATTTGTGGCATGGCATCCCAGTATGCCACTGAGCAGCTTGTCTCAGTGGAAGTAAAATGTGAAAGTGGTACATAATTTTGCACTGAAAACATTTCAAAAGGACATGAGCCAACAGAGTCATAAAACTTCTCTCTCCAGATGTTCTCCCCAGAGCCATTAAAATAGGTGGTCTTAATATTTACTTTTTTGATCTTCAGTATGCTACCTTCCCAAAAGCCAACAACAAAACATGATTAAATGTGTGCACAGATGAGCCTTCGTGCTGGGGCAGCAGGAGTGGGGGGCATACTGACACCTCGTTTAGTTTGCTACTCCATTTCCCTCCAACAAAACTAGCAGGCTACCTGCTGTATCTTGTTTGCAATCTGCACGAGGTAGAAGGCTTCAAAGCTCTTAAGGAAATGCATTTCAAATGTTCTTCCTATTAAAAAGCATGCAGCCAGCACAGTCATCCAACCCTGTCAGAGAGATCTGTAAAAACGAAGATAAGCTGGTGTAAGTCAAAAAGTGAGGGTTGAATCCTGAGAGTTTTGCAACTGCAGAAAGTGTCACATCCACCAGAATGCAATATATAATGAGTATCTACTGCACCAGTTACAAGAGCATGACAAATGACCTCACAAGCACAACACAGGCTTCATTTATACTGTTTTTCCCTTTCTGAGGCAGGATGGTAACTTTGTAATGTCTCCAATTTTTTGCTGCTCTATTGAACCTCCTCTGCTGAGAGGAGAGACAGTCGAGTGTGTTATACTCATGATCTCTCAGGTATAATATACAAGATCCATAATAATTCAATAACGTGAGAGCTCAGCTCTAGTGTTTGTTGGAAAGGACTTAATTTGCTTTCATTGGGATAATTACAACTGATTGTAATATGCAGAGATATAAACTCTAGATCTTCACTCTGCTTTCAGAGCTGCAGACTGCAGGTTTTACACAAGTTGAGGACAATTACAACTTAGTTCAAAGTCTGGAGACTTCAAAAAAGGTGTGGGGTGCTGACTCAAATTAGTAGGCCACAATTTGACATTTTTTGTTCTCCATTGCTTTAAAATTGTTCCAAAAGTTTTACTTTCACAGTTTTTGGATGCTAAGGCACGGCAAGTACATTTTGCAGCATACCTTATAAATCTCATCTCAGACTACCATGGCAAGGGTCCTGATGAGTGCTCATGGCACCTTCCTTCTGGCCTGTGTGCCACTTGGATAAATAGCCAAAATGGGTGAACAGGTGCCAAGTCTATAACCTTTGTTATAGACACCAGCCAATCAATAGGCACAATGGGAAAAAAGTGATGTGAGAAAGGAAAATTTTCTGGCAAAAATGGACACTTCCCAGGAGGGTGAGAATTAGATGGGTTTCAGGCATCTCAATTATTTAATGGATGGAGCTTAATATGACAATTTCTGAACAGCATAACTGCATATGAGTTGTAGCTCTGGGAGGACAGCGAGCTCTTCCTGCACGGTATCCTCTCAGCCACTTTGGCTCCCTGAAATGCTGTGGGAGTGGTCAGTTTTTGAGAGCAACAATGTTCTGAAATCCTAGTATCTATGACTGCCTTCTTGCAGTCTCTTGCTTCCCTGAATTGGCTGGGATGTGGTGTCCTCTGTTTTTCCTGACACTGCAAACAGATTGAAATGATAGATGAAAGGGGAGCAGGATGGAGCTGTGAGTTAGTGCATTAGCCTTTCACTACTGAAGTCCAGGGTTCAGAGTCTTCCTTTGAGCAAGTGTGAAAATGGATTAATAGTTTCTAAATTCTTAGTGGATGTTTGACAATAGCATAAAACCATGGTACAATTTGGAAAAGGAACAGGAAATCTGTTGCTGAATGGAGCTAAGGTAGAAGGCAGAAAGGTGGGGAGAAACGTGCACAACACCTTTAGCTAGGTATTTCCAATAAGCCTACACTTGTTATACACCCGGTGCACCCACTAATTAAGGAATAAGAAGGAAAAAAGAGAGTTGAAAAGCCTGACTATTTTTTTCTCTGGGAAATGCGTTAGACAATTGGGAAGTACACATAGTCCTATTATTCAAGTTAATTTACACTCACTCTCCTAGACTTCCACAAGAATTTATGAACCTGGAAGAGCTATAAGTCCCTTAACAAAGTAAACAAACTGTAACTCAGTCTTGTGTTCAGGAGACCCACCACCTAAGGGTTTGGGGTTTTTTTGACTTTGGGATTTTGGTTGTTTTTTTTTTTTAAACTAAAGGTGAAGAGGTGATTCAGTATGGAGTGTTGTGTCTCTTATCTCAGGGGCAAACAATTCATATTAATGGAATTAGACTATCAGAATAGACTTCAAATGCACAGTGAACTTCGACAAATAAAATCCACCGGCCTTCAGCTATGGTTTGGCTTTGCACGTATGAGGAGTCTCGATAGAGAAGATAACCCTGGCCTGCTGTGCTCTTTGCAAGTGGCTCAGCCTTTTCCGAGCAGTAGGGCAGCTCCACTCCTCCAGGCCTGACAAATTCAGAGCAACAACAGCCAGAAGATTAAGCAAGTGTAACTAAAACTATTTTTATGTCAGGTCCCTATTTTAATCTCCTCTGAATGATCTGAAGCATACTCGACAGTCCATACAATGTATTGTCTCCTTCTGAACATGTGAGGCACTTAAAGAAAGAAAGTTTTTCACACTGTATACCAGATGACCTTGATGTGATAGACTGCAGGGTTTTGTGACACTGCACACTCAGTGCTATTCAACACTTTGCCTGAAAGGGAGGAAGGAATGGATTTATTGACTTGTGACTTTGACTCAGGCCTGTGTATCAGGAGTGTTATTATGTGGAATGATTAGGCTGCAGTGTCAGGGACAAGTTAAACTAGAACAACAAAGGACCTCCTTAACCTTTACCTGGACACAAGGCCATTCATAATGACTTGCATGGTTTGGAAAACTAAGTATATCTTGCAGCACTCAATACTTCTGCAGCTACAGCAAATGAACAGAAATGGAAAAGATGGATTGCTGAAGAAGATGAAATGTAATTCAATTCTGCATAGTCCTGCTTAGAATACCGAGTTCAGGTCCATGTCAAAAAGTAGGAAAGGCATCATCATTTTCTTCAGATGGAAGTAGGAATTTTAAAATTGGATACAGTAGATATCTACCTGGAAAACTTCTTGTTTTTTCAAGTGGTATAACAAATAATGCTGTCTCTTGAGGAGCTTTCCTCATATGAAGTGTACACGAAACCATTATTAATGCTAATAATAGCCGGGTGTCAAACACAACAAGAAGGTCCTCAGACAGCAAAGACAGTCACTCCCACAAAGTCAGTGGTGATTACAGTGACAATACTCATGTATCCCTATCACTGTGTGTCTCTTTTGTAGCTAGTGCTGCAACAGATTCCTGATGTAACAGTCCATTTGTGGTTTTATATTAGAGTCGAAATATTGCTCTCCTTTTCTTAATGGTCATTATCATAGTACATTATGAATGAGTCAGTGGATTTTGGATGGCTGAGATCTCACCCCTGCTCAAGCTGATGATAATTTCGCCCTTATATTCAGGAGGTGGCAAATCAGGGCTGAGTGCTCATCTATATGCACTGCCTGGACCCTGCTGCTGATTGGAGAGTGTTTGTGCCTTGCAGGCCCCTCTCCTTCCCGACAGTGTTTATTGCTGATATCCTACTGTGGGATCCCAGGCAGTTCCCCATTTGTGAAGGATTGCAAAGACCTTTCTTCCAGGCAGTGGTTGCACAAGTCATGGTAAAAATGTCTGCAGAAAGAAATTAAAATAAGCAGTATATGATACAAGAATTGAAGAAGTGATGCAAAATAAGTATCTTAGCATGGTTATGTGGGGAAAGAGAGGCCAGTTTCTGATAAGATGCATTTGATCTCTCCAGTGCCATATGAACTTCTGAACTCAGTGCTCCCAAGTGTCCCTAAGATGTAGATCTTAGAGAAACCATAACTAGCATCTTGTCTTTGCTCTTATCTAACACAGGTCCCCAAAAGCTACAGGATAAATACAAATCATCTTCTTTTCTTCCTTGATGTATATGATGAGTGGGAATTTGTGTTTCAAGATAACATACCTGCTGGGTTTGAAAACACCTGCAATATCACATCTGACATGGTTTTTTAGGTACTCAGGAAATCACACCATTTTCATGTGGGTGAACACTGCTCTGCTGGCTGGTATCTTTCTTGTGAGGTTTGCATTTGGCTTGATAGCCCTAAAAGCATTGTCACCTCTGTTCTTCCCTTCTTTACTCTCTGGTTTTAATATGAGCAGAAAAAAGCCAAATATCCCCCAAAATCTTTGGTCAGCCCAGCACTGGTGAAGCCTTATATCCCAAGGGCAAGGTCTGCTCATCACATTTCTTCCCCAGAAGATTTCAGCTGCTTTCCCCACTGTTCTGGTTAGACTGTTTTCTGCTACCATAAATACTGGGTCTGTTTTAGCTGTCTGTCAACTAAGAAATAAATGCTATAGAGAGGTTGTTTCTCTGTGGTAGGCAAGTGGCTTTTCCTTTCACAGAAATGAGACATAGTGAACCTGTGGCCACTCTTAATTTCATTTCAGAGTTGTTTTTCGTTTTTTTCCCTAATGAATTCAGTCAAACAAAATTGCAGCATATCTTCTGTTAAAAGACATTTGATACATTTCATGAGTGTGAGTTAATTTAACAATAATTGTGTTTCTCTGGTGCTATTACAAAAGAATACTAGTTTTTGTGATGGCTGCATCAAGAGCCAGTCATGGATAGGAACACCACATACATGCTTGAAATAAAATTAAAAGTAAGAAGTGAAAGAATCTCTGCATGATTAATATCAGAGATAGACAAACCAAAGTAGCTGAGATATGTTTTTGAATTTTCCACTGCTTACCTGAACTCGGGTCTTCTAAACTAGGAGTTTCAAAGAAATAGTCTTCTCTTCAGACTGTGGGGCATTAGACTTGTACATGGTATCTTTCTGTGGTTCCTTTCAGAGGTTGATTTTTTTTCTGACTCTTGCATTCATTTTTGCTACACAGGAGTTTTTCTGCTCATTTTCAGCTCCAAATTGATTTGTTGAAAATAATACCATTGCATGCTGTCTTTGTCTTTAGAGCTGGTTTTGTGCAGGTTCTCTAACATCAGGGAAATACAAGGGTTGACTGTCTAAGCCTTTATTAACTACTCAGTCCCTTATTTAGCCAGTGAATGACAGTGAATATTCCTTTGTCATTCACATGCTGCTTTCATTTTGTCATATCAATATTGCAGCAAATTAATTAACTCTTGTTCATTTTTTGTTCATTTAAATCAGAGGGCAAGTTGTCTAGGATTTCTGTAGGAACCAGGAGGGAAAGGGACCTTTGTACTACTCCCAGCTCTAGGACTAGGTCAGCATGCCTATGGGTAAAATAACCTGCAGTAGATCTTGCCTCTGATCTCCCAAGCTGTGGGCTTCACTTGTGAAGGTTTCTCTTTCTGAGAGGCAGGATTCGAAGGTGCTATGATATCATGAGCAAGGGCACCACAAGCCCTTGGATATGTTAGGTTTTCAGGAGCAGGATCCTTGTACTTACTGCAAGATGCCAACAACTCATCCTTTGTTCAAAATAGGGTTAAGGATGTTTTATCTTGAACAATCACAATCTCCTGACATTCCAGGCATCTGAAAAGAAGGCAGAACTTAATGTCACACACAAGAGCCACAGGGCTGTTCAAAGAGGATGAGAGGTGTAGTGTGTCCAAAATAACACTAAAGGGAAGAACTTTAGGAGAAACCAGACAAATGCTACTTGCAGATAGCGCGTGGAATAGATTGTTTTACTCAGAACCATACAATATTTATGCAGAAAAAGGATTTAGTGTTTATATCACTTTTTCTTTTCTAAGTACTGAAAATTGTAAAAATGTAAACTTGCCTTAATATTTTTAAGTGAATTCTTTTTTTACTGATAGTTCTTCAAGTGTGATGATCTTAGAAGTTTTCCAGTGATGTGATTGTGCTGCAAGAGATTGCAGCCAGCAATGAGGGGAGTTCCTTTTCAGTTTTGGTTCTCTTAGGATAAGGCATCTACTTCCAAAAGATAGCAGTTTTGTAGGCATCAAAAGAACAGCAACCTCCAAATGATTTCAGACAAATCACTGTTTTGTGTCAGAATTGGCTAGAGGGTGTGTTCAGAACAGCATATTAAATATAAAGCAGATAAAGCATCCTGCTCTTGCTAGAGTTGGCAGATTTCTTTCTCCTGTTTTGTTCCCAGTTAAACACTGCATGATTGTGATTTTGACTCAAAGAGCAATGGACATATATATTTTAAAGAGATTGTGAAAAGACACCAACAGTGTGAAGGAGAGGAAACATGTAATCAAAGGAACTGCTGAGGGAAGCTGAAGGGAGAGGAAAGTGAATATACAAGGAGGAAGATGTTGAGAAAAGCAAACATTTTTAACAGAGAGATAGCAACAGTACTGACTGGCTGCAGGTGCCTGGAGCTGCTTGTTTGGGAAAGGTGATCCTTCACCTCATTTGCCAGCCTTTGGTGTCCCCTGCCAGCCACGCCACTGGCTGCAATTGAATCTGCCTGAGATTGTGCTGGCTACCAGAATCCTCTAATTCTGGCATCCAGTGATTGCAAGAGTACAAGGTTAGGAGTTAAAAGAATGAAAAAACCCACTTTCTAAGCTGCTCCAATAATAACTGAAGTGGTCATGGCCAGGTTGTACACTGCAACTGGATGAGCCATAGGCTGCAGGTCAGGCTCACTGGGTGCCTATGGCAGCAGGAGTTGCTATCTTAAGAGTGCCACCTCTTTCTGACACCTAACATAGGACATTGAGATGGAAGAGACCTTGGGAAAGGTCACTGTGCATATTTCTTCATGCTAGGACAATGTGTCCTGCACCTCTAGCAAGAGAAACTGTGCATGACTCTTGCCTATCTCTTCCAGAGTGTTGTTGTTCTTGTTGTTGGAAAGACTTTTCCTAATACGTGTCTCAAATCTTCTTTGCTGAAAGCTTTTTCTTGTTCTTTTGGCATGGATATGGAAAACAGATTGTTCCCTTCCTCTTTGCTGTAGCCTTTCATAGTCTGGAAGACTGTTATCATGTCTCCCCTCAGTCTTCTCTTTAGAGCAAATAATCCCACTGTGTTCAATCTTTCCTCACAAGTCATAGGTTTTAGACCTCTGTTCCCCTCTCTTTCCTCTGAACTCTCTCCAGTTGGGCCATGCCTTTCGTGAAGTGCAATGCCTGCAGGAGAACACAACGCCCCAGGTGAGGCCTCCCTGGCACTCAGCAAAGCGCAGGCATTGCTTTATGAGTCTTGCAGACTCTACTTCTGTTTAAACATCACTGTGTGGCGTTTACCTTTTTCTCAGCTGCATACTATTGTTGATGTACATTCAGCCTCTGATCCACAGCCCTCAGTCCTCTGGTTTCTTCTCTGTGGAAATGCTTTCCTGGAATTGTTCCCTCTTTTCTGCTTGTGTGGATTAATACATGGGGTAGATGGGTAGAGCCCTCCCTAAACTTTGTTCGCGAAGCCTAGCCATGATGACGAGATGGAGCAAACACCTACTCCATCTCCTTCTACCCTCAGATCCACTTAATGTCAATTTTATGCTTTTCTTACTTAATGTAGAATCCACATGTTGAGGGATTGTTGACTATCAAAAGGATGGGAACAGGTCTTTATTAAAATAACAAGAATAGATTAACAGGTATACAGCAGCAAGCAGGACTACATAGGTTTGTGTTTAGGCAGTGAAACATTGGACTTTGCTCTCATTAATGGTCCTTCCTTTGAAAATCAAAAGCACTTAAGCTACAGGGAAACAAATATAAACTCCCAGTTGTTTCTTAAGCAATTCTGAGTGATTCCCTCAAGTTGATGTCTCTCTTGCATTGTGTATTTTTTTTTTCAGAGGTAAGGCATACTCACTGGGATTTTTTGGGTTGGAGACTATTTTCTGTGTGATGTGAGGTGGTCTTCTTCCTGGTGCTTGTCCTTGACTGGACAATACAGATGACAGAGCAAAAGAGCCACTATCTGGAGGTTTTGGTATAAATCATTACTGACCCTCCAAGCAAGTCATTACTTAGCTCCTTCTTAGTAGTTTTACCAAAATAGGTTAATAATCCTAAAATCTTGTCTGATAATTATGGTCTATACTTGAAAGCAGGAGATACATCTGCCTATATTTTACTATAAGAGGAGGGACATATTTATGAGGTTTTTTGTGTGCTATCCCCAGCCAGAGAACATGAAGGTTCAGCTTCAAGGTGCCTGACTGAGGCAATGGCTCCTATCAAGGGAGTCAGCACATCAAAATGTTGCTTTCTTTGGCAGAATAATGGAGATCTGGTACAGCACCTTCTAATTTTTCAAAGAGCACAAAGTGCAATTCCAAATTAACCAGCACACCTCCACCTTAATTTTTCATTTTACTTAACCTCTCTGTGTCTGTTTCCCCATCTGTAAAACTGAGATAATACTTGCCTACCTCACCAGGATGTTATGAGGATTAATTAATTGATGTTTGTACAGCGCTTTGAATATGCAAAGCGCTATATGTGCTAAGTATTATTATTTAGTTTAAATGCAGCTGAACAGGTTTTGAATGCTGGGAGAGAGCTCTGACACCAATCTCTCACAGTGTGGCTAATGACACAGCTTTGGGAACCAGGCAGACAATTTTCTTATTCTCTGCAATAATTAGCCAATATCAATAATAAGAAAAAAAATCACTCAGAAACCAAAACAATCAAAAAAACCCAAAGAACAACAACAAAAAAAACCCAAACCAGTCACTAAAACCCTAATTGCAGGGATTGACCATTATGGGACCATTGCAGAAATCCTAATCCAAATACCTCACAATATGATCAGCAAATGAATCACCTTCAAAAATCACCTAGCTCAGATGGGAATTAAGAGTATCTGCTGTAGGGCTGGAAGAACACTGTAGTGCCCTTTGGAAAAAGTAGAGCATTGTCTGACTTCAGAGTGTGAATAAATATGAACAAAATATTTAAGGAGGTCTTTCTGTTCAGCATGGCATCAAGTCCAGCTTTTGCAGATGTAGCTGAGATCATCATCTGCCCCCCCTGCATGTGTGAAAATATCTCCAAGCTGGTATTTGTTCTGGTGTGTTAATAAGTGATGGTAGCCCCAGCAGCAAAGGGGACTGTCTAGCTGGAGATACAAAAGGCTGGTTAAGAACTGGAAATATGGGGTGTGTATATATGCACTGGGAAAGACAAACATCTTCCAAGAAATACAAGGAGATACTCTGTAATTTTTCTTTTGGCCACAGATTTATTTTGGTTTTAGTAGTTCTTATTCAAATTCATCAGGGGTAATTAATGAAAGATATAGGAAGCCCAGCACACACCTAGGATCCTCTGTTTGTAGCTTGAATTATGTTGTGCTGTTTGGTCTGTTGGTTAACAGACCTCAAGCCTAGTGCAGTATTGTCATCCTTTGCTTTACAACACAGTCATTATATCCCTAAACCACATTGTGATACACTGTGGCTTCTGTTTACGACTCCCGAAACTCCCACTCCATATATCACCTGCCATAAAACCCATCAAACTGCTGCTAGTAAAATGGTGCACAGTGGTCTAAGTAGGAGCCAGGCAAATTGTGTGATACCCTACTGTGGTTAATGAGAGTGAAAATGTGGTTAGGATTTTATTCAGGCGATGTTCATTTGCAGGGCCATTGTAGTGAGGTGGCAAAGAAAAGAGTCTTTTGTTAACCTGAATGACAATATATTTTCTATTGTACGAAGTAGCTGAAAGCAGAGTTTGGCAAGTTATACATCAATTGTAAATAAGTCAAACTGTGACCGTAAATGGCTACATTTTTATTGCTTGGGGGTCTTGAAAACTAATTAATACACTAAGATATTATAGCGACCATAAGAAACCTGTTACCAGAACTTAAACCATTGCAGACTAGTTCAGACCAGTGATTGACAACTACAAAAATATAAAAAGCAATCTACATGTGTGTGTCAGGAAGGGGTTTTAAGTTCTTATTTTCTGTTTGAGAGCTGTTGGGATTGATGTGTCTGTCAGTTTTCTAGAGTTGTAGAGGAAGCAGAAGTTTTGGTGGAGGTGTGGTCTGTGCCACAGATCCTGAAAGGTGACACTGAGTCCTGTTCTAGCTGCTGGGTGGTGAAGACTCTTTCTGATTTAACCAATGCTTTTAGCCCCTCAACTAGGGCATACTCAGCTGCATCCCAACAGCCCAGTTTTGGGCTGAACCCAGGGTATAAACATTTCTGTCCCTTCCCTTCCTCTTCCACCCTGGTTTATGGAGGGATAAGATCTGGGCATGTGGGACCGGTGGCTGGGACCAGGTAGGCATGAGGACACTTCAGTAGCTTGTGCCACATGATGTAGACATGGCTAATAAGGTCATAAGGAGAGCCAAAGCTCTCAGTAGTAGGTTTTGTGCCCTCCTGGAGCAAATAGGTACAAGTTTCATTTAATAGTCCAAAGGGAGACTGTGATTTCACGAGATGCTTAAGCACTTAGGCAACCTTAAATATGTTTTTTTAAAAAAAAGCCATTGAGGCCAACAGAATTTTTCACATGCTTAAAATTAAAATGAAACATGTGATAAAGACCCCTCCTTGTTAAATCCTGAGTAGTGTAAAAATTGTCAAAGCAGCTGTCAGTTGATTAGTTTGCACAGTCCTCATGGTGTTTCTGCTTGCAGTTGTCTCATTCATTGAATTGCAATATAGTTTTTGTTTGTAGTTAGTTGGTGTCATCCTCCTCCCCCTCCCATTTTTAATTACAAGACCACGCCTTCAGTGATATATATAGCTTAAAGATGGGAGCTGAGTTTCACTTTAGACTGAAATTCTACATACATTAGGTAAAAAGTTTGATTTCCCCTCCCCAGCCAATGGAAAGTAAATTAGGGAAGGTGTCTATAACAAGACCAAAATTTTGTAACTGTGGTGTGTGTTTTTTGACTGTTTCTGCTGTTGTACAAAAAAAGTTATTAAATTAAAAAGGCCTATTTATAATACAAATATTTTGTAGGCAAAAAGGAAATGCAACCATAATAAAATTGCCAGTCTCAGCGGAATGACTACATTGTACTAGGCTTTCGAAGAAAATCAGACTGGCTCCTTCAGAGGAAATCTGATTTCAATTTAAGAGTCTTATTGAGGAAAACAGCACCACAAAAGGGGAAATTAAACCATAAAAAGTGCATTAAGATAATGTTAAGGATCTAACTTACCAAGACAAAAAACCCAAAGCATCTGAATTTGAGATAGAAACTTTATCCCTAGTGCATTCTCCTGGGTCAAAGTATTGTAGATGCCACCAGAAGTGGTGGAAGAGGACAGGGTGTGTGTGCAAGCTGCAGTGGGGTGGTTAAATTTAAGAAAAGGACTATGTGAAAATGGCATCTTCTCACATCACATGTAAATTCAGTCATAGCTGCTTTATCCACTGAATGAAAGAAGTTTTTAGTGCTTTTTTTCCCCCCATCTGGTTTAGTGGAACTCCTGTACAAGCTTAGAGAGGGAGCTGGATTAGTTTGTGGCACATTCACCACCAAGAGATTAGCTAATGAAAGATCTGGTCTTCCAGTCACTTCCAAGGGTAGTGGAGATGCCTTGATTTCAAGGAGAAGCAGTTCACTTTAGCAGTACAACTTCCTATCCATAGGGGTTAGGCTGAGAGCTGTTTCCAAAAGGATTTTGGTTTTTCAAAGCTGAATAGTATGAAAATCTTAAAGAAACCAGAAGACACGTCAATTTTATACTTTTATGCCATATAAGTGTCTTTAGAATGGCTTATTTTATGCAGGTGAGCAATGGATGGGTTCAAGGTCATGTGTATTCTGTTGAAGTAAAAATGTAGAACAAAAGTTAGCTGGAAGTCACCATACTGACAGTCAGGTCTACAGAAAATAATTTCTCTCCTTTTTCCCATCCTTATTGGAATATGTCCACCTGCCAAGGTGTCCAGTCGGTCTGTAACACATTTATCTCCTCACCAGACATATACAGTGTGAGGATGCCATCAAGGCTCTTCCTTGATGGAAGGAACCTGTTGGGGTGGGAGTGGATGCTCTGCTGCATGTGAAAATTCCAAATACTGTGTGGTGCCTTTATGATGACTTCTCTGAGTTACGCTGTTATAGCCTTGGGAGGTTCAAAGTCAGCCTCCAAATGAAGCAGAGGATAAGGTGTCCCATCTCTTGCTCCAGCAGAGCATTGCACTGTGATCTGTGTGTGGGAAGAGCAGCAGCTAACATTCATGTTGAGTTAGCTCTGCTCCTACTCATATCCCTATGGTTCTGTTGATTATTTGTGGAAGTCCTTCCTCGAGCATTTTTCTTTCTAGAGGAAGGAAAGAGGAGTTACATATATTCACTTTTTGAGTCTTGCACGAGAAGGAAACGTTATTTCCATTCTGTTGTGAGGAAACCAAGGGGTAGAGGGATCAGGTGGCACAAAATTGTGGGCTACTGGCTATCCCTTAACTGCTTGGGCCACTTTAGCTAGCGAGCTCAAAATCCTTGCTGCAACTTGGGAAAAACAAAAGTGCCTTCATGAAGCAGCTAGGTGTCATAGTTTGTGCCATGAAGTAGAGAAGTAAATGGTCACGTCCTAAGACGACCTCATACTTTCACTAGGATTAGATTTTATCCAGGTTATGATCTGGAGTATACCTGTCCTAGCTATCATAAATATCATACATATTTCATGTGGAAAAGAAAACAAGTATTTGGAAATGGGTAAAAAAGGCAAACTTCAATAAAGGCACCATTGTCTTGGAGCACAAGAGGCCAAGATGGATTTGTGCAGGCATTGACTTCAGAAGCAAACCTGGCCACTGTGTGATTTGGAAGCTCTGA
Organism: Bucco capensis; assembly: GCA_013396975.1. NCBI lineage: Eukaryota > Metazoa > Chordata > Aves > Piciformes > Bucconidae > Bucco > Bucco capensis. Next base: position 510,104 of record VWZO01022441.1, on the reverse strand, counting down.
TCCTATGTCTGCACCACCACCGATGCAGCTTTGTGTGTCAGCAGTGTTGCATGTGCTTCATGCAGTGGGGAAGCTGGTGTCCTGGTCCCTCCTCTCTCAAGGCATTTTATTTTAAAAATTGGAACTTGCACCCTGTCATCATTATGAGAGTAACTTCACACCCTTGATGTCTAGGTAACTCCTGGCAGAGAGAAAACTGGAGAGCTTGGTAGAACGTTTGTGCACCTAGACATTGGAGGAAGTTTTGAATAGAACCGAAACATAAACAAAAATAAATAAAACCATAAACATAACCCCCTACACTGAAAAATATTCATGCATTTACAATCATCAAAATCCCAGGTTAGGCAGATGAAAGAGATTTCAGTGTGTTACCAAGTCACAGCAATAATAGCCTTGGGACATTGGCTGGTCTATTCTATTACGTAAAAGTCTCACAGCTTTGTAATGGTTCCACAGATTAAGAAGTGCTATGTACCAGCTCGAAATATTTCTTTAAATTAAGACTTTTTGCTTCTATCTGAACTCTCTGCTGAATATAATGGTTTAATAGGGTGCCCTGTTCCATCTGTGTAAATAACACAGAGAGATTTTCTCTTGTTGAAATACCTGTGTAAAAAAAAATGCAGCAATAACTTGAGACTTCAAAGGTCTAACTTCAAAAGATTTCTTGCATTCTGTTTGACGGGACAGCATCTTATGCACACATGCTTTTTCACTGCTAAATGCCTTAATAATGAGCTTGGGTTCAGATTTTGTGAATCAGAGCCAAGTCACTCTATTTTATTATATTTGCTGGGAAATGAACTAGCTCTGGGTAATTAGGAAAGCAATTTTATTAGCATCTATTTCATAAAAATTGTTTTTTAATCAGAGTCAGAACTTACTAGAAATGATTCTTTTATTTTTATTGCACGGGTCTCTTGGATGATGCAGACTGCCATGGGTCTTAACCCACAGCAAACTCTGCACACAGAAGGCAGTGGTATCACTATTAATCTGTAACGATGTTATAAAATAACCCTAGGATGGTAGTCCCCTAAATAACACTGTAGAAGCTAATAATTACTGTAGTGTGGTTTACTGCATGATGCCACCCTAGGGCTAAATTATAACTGTCCATGCATTCATACACCATAAAGGAGACAGGACACAAGGAGCCTGCTTTCCTCTGCATCTCAAGACATGCCATGCAGAAGCAAAAAGGAGCCATCTCAAGGCCATGGGTAGAGTTAGTGAACAAGTTAGGAGCAGGATGTAGGGATACAGAGGTAATGTGGGGAACAGGAGAGAAGATTTTAGTTCAATTCTTTGCTTGGTTTAATTTCCTGTAAGGAGGACTTGACACTTACTTAGTGATAATGCTGGGAGAAGAAGTATGAGGAAATACCAGTAGGGAGCTTTTCTCTTTCTGAAGGTGCTTTCATAGAAAAGGAAAATGCCACTGTACCCAGGAAAGAGCAAATAACTGATAAATTTGATTCACTAGTCGAGCTGAAGGGGAAAAAAAAATCACAACCAAAATCAGTTGTAGAATAACCATTATGGTAAAACTCATAACAAAGCCTCTGTTTTCTCAGAGAAAGAGAAGGAAAAGAGAGATTTTTTTATTCAGCTGAATGAAAAGTTTTGCTTTCATTTCATTTATTTATTATAAAATAATAATATTTCATTATTTAATTTTGGCAAATTTCTAAGCACAGTAGTTTATTTTAAAATGAAAAATGAAACCACTGCTTTTTGATAGCGTTTTCAGAAACTGCTTTCAATTTTCTGCATAATTTGAAGTTGTTTTCAGAGTGACTTAATGAACTTTACCTGAAACTGCAAATATTTTTGGTTCCTTGAAATTTCATTTTTTTGGTGAATGAAAGAATGATGACTTTAAGATGTACTTAGGTGCAAGCATCTGCACATCACAGGTGGGCCTTCCAGTGCTTTTGACTTGGAATTGTGTGGTCACTGATGAGCAGAGAGGACTTGGTCATGACAGATCCAGAGGAGCAATAAAGATGTCTTCTGAAAATTGTACATCTTCACTTGTGTTTTTGCCTCAGCCAGACTCTGGATTAGAGGCAGGTATGAGACAAGATTTGGATTCATTCTTGTATCTGATTTTGTTTCTTGCAAGAATAAGTTCATACTAGTTTNGACCCCAAGTGATTTTCAGACTGTGCCTGATACTAGTTTAGTAGTAGTGAAGGAATGGGTGCTAATTTAATGGAGAGAATGGGAGGATCTTGGGAGGATCTTGAGAGGATCTTTCATGCAAAAGAAAAAGTGGACTAAACTTCCACTTGTGCTCAGCAGGGCTACTCATTTGCCCGCAATGCATAGCTTGTCTTTTTGAAATAGCAGGTGTTGGGAAAAACCTGCCTGGCTCTCTCCTCACCAGAGTTTTGCAGGTGCAGTTGTAAAGTTTCTAAATTTGATCTTGCATAGGGACTATCTGGAAAGGAGATGATTTGTCAGGAAAGATGTGCCTTTGAGTTTGGGAGTCTGTGCAGAAAGGAGAGAAAGCTCCTGCATGTGCGCTCAGCCAGTCTCAGAGAAAAGCACCCGGTACCAAATCTGGAGCTTGACCTGAACCTGCTCATGCTTTGAAGGCCTACAAGGGGTTTGTTTCAGGCCAAATCAGTATGAGATCAAGGAGAAAGTTTATATAAATTTTGAATTGCCTGTACAAAGTAAAAAGGTTTTAGGACTAAAAAGGGAGAAACATATGTTACACAGGAGAAAAACATCTTATCAGGAAGAACACGGAGAGAGTGAAGTGACTAATGATGAGGTTTCTGAGACTTTGCCACAAATATTTTATGAAAGGAGGCTCCTGAAAACCTTTCAGATGGCTGTAGAGTGATTTCATTCTCCAGGCAGAGAAAGATTATAAACAAGGGTATATTTTCCAAGGGTTTGTTTGTTTTAAATAAGCTTTACAAAGCTTATTTCATTTGAACAAAACAGTGCAAAATCCCCCAGTTATCTAGGTGTCAAAACCCACACTGCAGGAGAGAGATTCAAGCCAAAGACCTTAGGTATGGACACCTTCTGTCTTTGTCATAGTCCATGGCCTTATGTGGTGGTACTCTTGGTCCTCCACAGCTGATGGCTGCTAACCCACTGGATGAAGGCCAAATGGTTGTAAGAAACTAGAAAAAGCAAAAGAGCAGAAAAGGGAAACAAAAAGAAGCAAGTCCTTCTTCTCATAGTGCGTGCAGCAGGGACAGCTACTGCTGCCCACTTCTCCCAAAGTTTAAGTGCTTAACTTTGCATCCCAAATACAGAAGTATTTTGGTTCACATATTCATACATCCATACATACATGCATATATAAAAAAATATATATAGACACACCCACACATGAAGAACAGCAATCAGTTTTATTCCTTCACTTTGCAGTCATCAGTAAATTTAGTATATTCATGTGAATAGTTTAAAGAACATGTCCTGTGATCCAAATAAAAAGGAAAATATATCAAGAAGATGAGGCAGTGTGTGTAAAAATAAATAGTTTGATTGCTTTTACATGCTCTTCTTTTATGCAAGCCAAGAGAAATGCAGAAAAATTGCCACATTTCATCATGTAGGACAAGGGGGCCCAGGTGACACCATGATCAGGTGTGCATGCATAATCATACCAAAAATAATCACCCTTTTGAATAATTTCACCCCAAATCTTGCAGTTCCAACTTATTCTCTGCAAGTGACTCATAAATCTTTGCCGTGAATGTGAATCAAGTTTCAGAGCCGCAGGCTCAGGAGCTTGTTGGATTTATTCAACTTTAGTCTTTATTTATAGACATAAAAGTGTATTATTGGTTGTAACATCCAAACAAAGGAAAACAGATTGTAAGCATCCATTAACATTTTCCCAAAAGGGAAATCTGGAGTTTCTCCTGGGTCTTTCAGTCTCTCCCTTGTAATATTAAGATGATGTCATAAACTCATAATTACTTTGTGATGCTCTTATGTACTCTGTAGTTGCTTGTTCAGAGATGGTTATTTATTTTTTCAACAGAAAAACTAAGCAATACAAACAGGTGGAAGAAAGCAGATCAGTCCTTGGTGGTTTAAGGTTTGAAGGACCCCAACATTTTTATTTCAAGCTATTGCAATAATTTTCACTGGTGTATACAAGGACACAGGTGTTTTATGTAGTGTTATTGAAAAATGTTTCATTAATATTCAGATATGGGATGCAAATATTTTATAAACACCCTGTAATGACTGGAGCACAGAGCAATTTGGGGAGTAGTAATCTTCAGCAAGTGGAGTCTTTACTGCCAAATCAATACATAATCTGTCCAGGTTCCTTCCAAGAAAGGATCTGTCTGAATTAGTGGTGGAGTTATGCTTTATTGTTATAATGAGAATCCTAAATTGCAAAAAAAAAAAAAAGTGTGACTGTATGAATGTGGAAGGGAGAGAGGAAGGAGCTGATCCATGAATTTGGGAATTCCAACCTCGGCAGATGCAGGAGGGCAGGAGAGAGCTGTGCAAGGGGTTGTGTGTGTGCTATAGAGACTTTTCTGAGTGTAGGGCTTTGTAGGTACACCTCTAACTGCTCTGTTTGAGGGTAGGGCAGGAATTTATTTCAGAGCTGCTTTTATCCTATAACATTTTTGACTTATAAGAGAGCTTGATGGAGTGCTGAGTAACTTGAAATGAATAATTGATCTGGCTTGCTTTCCCCTTCTCATGGAATAACTGTGAGCAGATTGTGATTTCCTCAGATTTTTTTGTTATTCAGAAATACCTAGTACATTTTTACAACTTCCCTCCCCCCCCATCAATTAGATTGCTCAGACATCTGAGTTTGGCTCAGACAGTCTTGGGCAGCACATCAGGGTAAGAGCACAATTCCAGGGTTAGAGGTTGGGGCTGGGCTGCTGAGGGAGGGACAGGACCTTCTGCATGTGTGTCAGGTAGCTTGGGATTAGCCATGGGGTTTTGCAAACCTCCCTAGGACTGGAGTGCTGGGAAATGCATTACTTTGTGCAGTCATTGGGATAAACCCTTTTCTACTGTTTTCTGCCCTAGTCCCGAGAAAAGTACAATAATTTCTCATGCAAAAGTGTGTAAATCCCTCTCTTTGGGAGCATACAGAGGGTTTGAGCAAAACTTTTTTGCAGGATGGTTTGCTCCTTGGAGGTGCACAAATGAAAAAAAAAAACTCCCCTGGAAAGCTGGTGAGAATATTCAGTAGCACATTTGGTTCCCAGTACTCAGTCAAAGCTAATTTGGTGGAGAAGAGAAAATATTCTTCCTTCCTTGGCAAAGAGCATAAATATCTATTCCAAACAATTCTTTAAGGATCTCAGGTTTTTTATTACTCTTTGCTAACCATTTTAATTTCTGACCTCTTCTGCTTGACTAGCTGTGGACCTGTTCAATGACCCTCTAGGATTCCAATGCTGTGATTTATGTCCTGGCCCAAATTTCTGTGAATTACTGGTGCTTCTGACAGAATTTGAAGCTGGCCCTTTTGTTTCCTCTCTGCAGCTTTCCATACTTCTTCCTTCTTGGTGCTTCATTTAGACTTGATAGGTATAATTTTAACCATTCTCTTCAGCTCTACATAGACATTTATAATACAGTCCTCTGTGTCTTATACATACAGAATAGGACTCAGCTCTGATGAGTTTGTTCCATTTCTCTCAGAATTTTGTTATGGATTTCTGGTTGTCCATCTTTTTTTATTTTAGTTACATAGTTGTTTCTTTAAGTGAGAGCCATTACAGAGTATTTAAAAGTTGTTTTTCCTCATTCATCATGACTTACTCTGCCTACACAGAGCATTACATTGTTCTTGTCTTTGTACATCAGTTTGTTACTTGAGAATTGCTTAGTTTTATCTTGTCACAGGTTGTTTGGGGTCCTGGTGGGAGTGAACTCCAACTCCAGGTGAGTATGGACTTTGGCTGCCTGATCTTTTATCTCCAAATTAAACCCAGATCTCCAAAGAGAGACCTGGCACTGCACAAGTAAGTGGGAGGGGATGTGTGAAAGCAGCAGGAGTTCACCTATGCTCTGGTCATTTCCTGGTCAGGAGAGCTTTTGTGAAAATGTATGGCTGGAAAAAGCTTCTTACTAAATCCAGCCAGTTGCTGAAAGCACTGCTGGTGAAGCAGCTGCATTCCTGCACCTCTCTGGGTTTGTCACAGACTGCTGCTTCACAAAAGGTTTGCTCAAAATCAGGATTTCCTATTCCCTTTGCATTCCCTCTCAGTCTGTGGTGGTCTTAACAGGCTTAGAAAGTGGCCAGCATTTAAGGAGGGAAAGGAGTAGCTTTGCTTGCATCTCTTAGTGCCTTTCATGCCAGGAAAGAGGAACAGAGAGGAAATTTAACTAGTATAGCTGAACCTTAAATAGATTGCCCCATCCAGATTCCTTCCTGACATAAGACTTATTTAAGGCATGTCTTAAGGTTAAGATTGATTGCTTCGAGTTACCTCCATGTACATATATCTCTGGTTTCCCTCTTTTAATGTTACTTCACTTTTTTTCCTTCTCTAGACCACTTTGAAAAGTATTATGGTCTGGTGCTGCACTGGCCAGCCCTGATAATAAAACTACAGAGTCATCCAGGACTCTCCCTGAACTTGTTGCTGTTTAGTTAGGATTTTCTGTGATATGGCTTTTGTTCTGGGATTTATTCCCTGCTCCTGCCTGCAAGGACCCAGGTTTGTTAACATTCAGGTGTGGTTGTGAGCCCATCTTTTATTATCATTGGGAAGGACGGAAATGATCTTAAAAATATTAGGTCTTTTTGACTTTCCTAGAATTTCTGCTTACCCAATTTTTATCAGATCTTTATCAAAACTCTGAGTGTACAGAGCAACTATTTCTTCAGTGACCTGGGAGCTGGGCACTAGATATTGTTCAGATCAGAATAGCAGTGCATGTTTGAGGGAATCTTTGTGTCACTATGGTGATGTGCCAACCCTATAGATGTTATTCTAATATTAGAGATTAAAAACTTACAGATTTTGAGGTGGAGTTTTGCTTCGGTGTCTTCATTTAAGATTTAGCCCAAAGTATTAATATAAACTATAAAATTGTGTCCTCTTCACTGACATCCAGTGTGGTTACAAGGTTCTAATAAATATTATGTCCTTCCATCATGCAATTAAAATTTTCCACTTCATTTCACAATGCAAAACACTCACATGTTGTCAATCATTTTGAAACATGATTTTTTGACATCATGTAATTTCACTTCATTTTTCAGACAGACATCACACCAGGAAATTATATAAGAAAGGATCCTATTATATCTTTATTTTTCCACCAAATTTCACCTTCAAATACAGACATTTGTGTACATTTCAGTAATTCTGACAATAAACTTTCAAGGAGAAACGAATGGCATCTACAGTGCTGGAGATCAGCATATGGAGCTTGCTACTCTTCAGAGACTGCAGCTCCGGAACAGGCACCTGGTTAGGAACTGCTGCTGTAGCCACGGGAAGTTTACAAGTCTTGATGCACAAAGTGAAAAGGTTGCTGCTTGAAACAGATACCACCTGGGAGGCAGGGAGGGAAACATATGCACGTTTTTGAACTTTCCTGTGTTTAACAGTTAGCAGACACTAATGAATTGCCAAACAGCCCTGATTTAAAATGTAATAGTCAAAAGCAAGGCTACATGCTGCTTGTCAGGTAGTCCACCTGTTCAGGAAACCAAAGTGCCCCTGCCCTGTGCCAAGAGAAAAAGCTGCTGCTGTTTTGAACCTCTGCTCTGGTATGTGTATGTGTGTGTCTCATTGTGTTACTTCATATCATATGAGTCAGAAATTCAGCATGCGATAGAATATCTCAGGCTCATTATAGAAGCCTGGTATTATGCAACAGATTTTAATCATAGTGGTGTGTAAATCTGGGGGAAATATAGCCTGCAGAGTGCAGTTTGGAGTTTCTGTGAACCCATATACGCTGGCAAAGTAAGAAAGGAGCAAACCAGGCATGTAAAAAATCAACAACCAAACCAGAATGAAACTTATTTTAGCTGGGTTAGCTTTCAGATACTCTCAGTTGATCTGTGATGTCCTTGGAAATTTACACTCCATCTAAAAGCCTCCTTACTTTCTCTCAGAGGACTCAGCTGGGAATAGCAGGACATTGCTGGATCATGTCTGAATCTCTTTCATCCTTCTAGATATAAACGTTATGATGGGGATGTTGCTTCCAGGCAAGGTGATCCAAATTTGTTCAGCTAAAAATCTGCTGCACAACCAAGCAGCTGCTATTTTGCTAACAGAAAGTACAAACAGAGCTACTGATTTACTAGTAAACCCACTGCAGCTAGTTTAAGATTGAGTGTTCAGACTTCTGCTCGTTGTAGTCAGTGCTAGAGAGCCTATGCTCAGGCAGCGTAGGTAAACCTGTGCTGTTGCATACAGAGATACTGGGTTAATTCTTTGGAGACAGCTAAATTGTACTGGGTGGTCAGGAGCTGCATGTGTTGGAAAGTGTTGCCTCTTAACTGGCTGGGATTGAACTTGGTTTTAGGGCTTCCAGTAACGAGTGATAATGTTGAGCTGAGAGAGGAGAAGACCAAAAGTATCTGGACTGCTGTGCCTTGCTTTGCTGCCGTGGGGCTGTCCTGTAAACACCCAGCTATTTCATATGAATATATGAGGCTTGTGCTTCAGGGCCAGGTGGGCTGTGTTTTGTGCACAATGAACAAAACTGTTGGGAACCCATGAAATTTGACTGCATGAAGAATTTTGCTTTTTAAGTGCTTGAGGCTATTTCAGAAGATGTGTGTCTGATAGTCTTGCTGTGACCAAGGGTTTTGCTGAAAGAATTATTCTCTGGCAGACTCGGTAACCTAAAGACGCTCAGTTCTTCGTTTCCCCCCCCAAAAAATAGCTGATATTTTGGTGAAAACGCAGAGAGCAGCGAGCAATGCTGGAGACTAGTCAGCTAACATGCAGCATGCCAGCAGAAGAGAAAACATCCTGGCATGCTACTGTGTGGGACAACATGGAGGTCCAGCGAAGCACTGGTAGTTCTTGTGCACGGGCAGGCATGGCCAGGGGAGATCATCACTGAAGTTGTGATGGTGAATGGAACAAACGTGGGAAAAATAAACTAACAAAGCTTACTGTAGTTAACATATCAGAGTTCTGTAGTGAGAGGAAGAAAGGTGGCTTTTAAGGCAACTGTGATTAAAAAGGGGAAAAACCCCACAACACAACCCCAATACGTTAAGTTGGTAGTGACTTATAGTTACAGAGCTGGAGGATGGTGCTCTGGTTCCCCTCATCACTCAAGTGACCTTGTGAAAATTGGTAATGATCTGGTGGTAGAAGTGCAGGGAAAGCAAGCAAGCATAAAATAATGAAGAACGAGAGAAGGTTGTTGCCACCACTTCCTTCCTCAAACTGCAGAATAGCTTGGGGCACAGATTCAATAGGAAGTTACGGCAGCATAAAAAGCTCCCACCCATCAGCTGAGCTGTACTCACCATTCATGTACAACCTCTTAGCCTGCAACTGTTGTAAAGTAAAATGGTTTAGCTTAATGTTTATTTTCTTTGAGACTTAAACTAGCTTGTGATACCTTTCCCTTTGTGTGGGTTCAGTGGGTATGCATGGTTCTGAGCAGCTACCCCAGCTTGGCTGCAGAGATGTGCTGTGGATCATGAAACTGCATATAAGGATGGTGCATTTTCAGTCTTAAAATTAGCTCTGGTTTTAGATAATTTCAGCTCTCAGTGATCAGATTGGTTTTACCACAGAGATGTAGAGAAGCAAGTGGTGTAAGTGTGATGCAGATCTCCTGCCTGATCCTGAAGTCACTGCGGTGTGCCTTATAAAAATGTACAAAAAACCAATCTACTAAACAAGGTAGACCTTTCAAGGGGTCCCTTATGAGTTTAACACAAAGGGACACATTTTTTTCTTGAACAGGGGCAAGGGTTCTGAGTTCCTTGTGAAGCCACCCTCCACCCTGTAAGCACGCTCTCAAGGCATGAGCAGCATCTGGGGACTTAGGTTCTTGTGCACGAGTCCTTTGATTTGCAGGAGGGAGTTTTAATTCTGTCCTTCAAAGCAGGGAAATGATGAGGTAAGAAATCTTCCTGTATTTTGAATATATATATATGTATACACACATAAATATATATGAGATTATTCAAATGCAGCTTGAATATATTTTCCCTAATCCATACAGAGTTTTATCAATATTTCTTTGTTTATTCTCTTTCATGCCAGCTGCTTTCTTTATATATTTCCATTTTGTACATTTTTCAGAGTGATTGGATCATGTTGCACACACTTCTATTGAAATATTAAGTGTTTGCAATCCCCATTCATAGGCACCAGCTCTGTTATTATGATCCATCATTTCAAAATCCACATATTTGAAAAAAGAGAGCTTAGCTAGCCCTTGAGTAGCAGAGAGTATTAAACACAAGGAATCTCATTCATCTTGTCAATAATCTATGGATTAACACCATCAAATCGTTTGTTTCATTGGCGTATCCTTGCTGTATATTTTTAAAGGAAAGGAGCATATGGAAACTCCAGTGAGGTGAGACCTGATGAATGCTGGGTTTATACTGGTGTGAGCAGGGGCATAGAGCACTTGCCATTTGTGGCCATCTCCTGGGGATCACTTGATGGTTATGGTTTGGCTATTGCTGATTCCTGTTAATGGTTATGATAGGAGAAATGAACCCTATGATGGTTGAGAGTTCTTGCACTATGTCTGGGAGCCAGGGCAGCTTGCCAGTGTTATCCGAGGGGGAGCTGCCTCTCCTGTGCTTGGAGTTTTTGTTGCCAGTCAGCCTGCATAAGAACTCAACCTTTTCCACTGCTCAAATAGGATGTTTTTCGGCAAAAGTTATTTTTCCCTCACTTTCCACATCCCCGTGGGATGTGAGGGTGGAGAAGTGGTGGGTGGGCAGAGGGTTTACAAGACAGATGCCGCACCTGTGGTACTTACCCCTAACCTGACTTGTGAGTATCTAAGAAGGACAAGCTCAATGACAGCAGAGACTTCAATGCTGGCTGTGGTCTGATAGCCACAGCATAGTATAGAGATGGTATATAAGCATCAGCCTTGAGCATCTGTGCTCTTGGTGGGTTCACCTGAACCACAGCATCACCACTGTGATACCTTTTTAGATAACCTCTAGCCGCTCCTTAGTAAAGTTTTGCACCCCTATTGGCTTCAGCATCACTGCTAAAGCATGGAAGTGTGACTAACCCCACTGGTGCCGTGCTGATGTCCTCCTGGCCAGTTCAGTGCGGGGCTGGCTGACCCTCCTGATGCCAAAATTTCAGCCTGGCCTTTGTACTGTTTCATGGTAGACCCTTTGGAGGGCACGTGTGCTGTGTGGGGCAGCTGCGATGCTGGTAAGGACTCGCACCAATCGGACTTGGTGTGCCATTCATCACTGGTGACGGTCCATGCCGTGGCATCGTCACCTAGCAACAGCCCGGCCATGGCAGGTGGGATTGTATATATATATTTTTTTCAACATAAAAATAAGGCAATAATTTAGAAATTTGCATTTTTATTTTAACAAACGGTCATATTTTTGTGGTTGAAATTCAAAGCTGGAGACATTTTTGCTTTGCATCCCTGTGACTCTAAGCACTGGAGCGGTGGCTGCTTGACGAGATGGAGCTATCCATTTCGTGCATATCAGGGTTTAAAGTTGAGCCTGACATTGTGTGATTGCCTTACTCTGGTTTTATTTCCCTCCCCCCCCACCTATGTGCTATAAAAAATAATATAGTTAAATTACAGGGTGGACATTTTTAATGTAACTTCTGCTTTTGAGCCTGAACTTCCCAGTCTGAATTTTTTTTTAATCAGAGGGAAAAGGCAAAGAAGTATATAAGCTCAAATTATTCCTTCCCCACTCTTTTAGAACACCTTTAAGACTGCAGAAGTCTCTGAACTCTATATTGGCAATTCATGGTGCAGCAACTCATTGAAAAATACACTCGTTCGTTTTCACTGATTGAATTTACTGATTGTTAATGTGTATAAAAGTGTTATGTACTTTTGAAGTAATCTCCTGCTAAAGGATTTATAGGAAAGACTATTTAAATGTCATAGGGTTTTCTCTATTGTTATGACAGTATTATTGAGTAAATAGTTTAATTTTAGTGCCCTAGTTAAAAAAAAATCCATAATGACCACCACATAAATCGTTGCTTTTTTTATTTCTATATTTAGTTCCCTCCACAGAGATTGGAGTTGAAAATAGGCTAGTACCTAAGACATGAATTCTGTTAAATATTAAAGAGATCTCATCAATGATTTTATTAGTCTCAGTACTCAGCGAAGGCCACAGTGACATCTGAAGTCTAATGATTTTTTTTTATATATTTAAAGCCTCATACTGCACCTTTAAATATTGAACAATATTGAAAAATATAGAAGCACTTTTTTGTGTATTAGCTTTAGGCAGAACTGTTGTATGATTTCCACTCCTTTCATGACATTGTAATGATGTTACCACATACAACTTTATCTTGCATGAAAAGGTGAAGTCATGAGTGATTTCTCCAATTTAAAAGCACTCAACCCTCACAGTGCTAGAAATGAATATTTTGCATATATTCATGCAACAATGATTCAATTTAAGATTTCTATTTTCAAACATTGCTTGAAACCTTCAGTATGTTAGTAGTAAAATTGCCAAAATGTGTAATAAGATTTATTATAGATGAGTAGCATTTTATTTAGTATTTCATGTTAACACGCTTTTAGGGTTACCCTGGTTTAGCAGAAGAATTCATCTTTCTTTTCTAATCAGAGCTAACACTTTATTGTATTATTAAGATACACTTACTGTGCAATTGTATATCACTGTAGGAGTGGAGTTTTCTCTGCCTGGCAAACCTGTGCCTGGTTGATGCACAGCTTCTGCCTCCTGCACCTTAACCCCACCACTCCGTCTGCAGCTCTCCCCCTTGCTTTTATTTTATTCTGATTTTTAGTTTTCCTTGTAAAAGACCATCCTGAGCTCTACAGTGACACCCCCCTCCCCAGGTCTCAGAGTGAAGAGGAGCTTTGGATGGGGCTAGCTCTGCCCTGGGACCACTACTGGCAGCAGCTTTTGCTGCCAATGGCAAACCCTCTCCTGGGAGCTACCAGTCCGGTGACCAAAAGAGCAAACCACTTTGGTGGCTGAGTTTGTTATGAAGCTTCTGTTGGTAGCTTCATCATCTGTCCATCACACTGTTTCTACTGGGTATGAGCCTCTGTTTCTCTGAATATCTGTGGCCAGGGCATGTATGTCAATGCATTTAGCAAAATGTCCTTCATGCTCAGGCCACCCTGGATTGATTTCACAGCTTTGCTTGTGGAAGTGTGTTGCGGCACTGAGGCTCTGTGAACTCTGTGTAGGTCCATGGGAGATAAAGCAGTAAAGTAGATGCTTAACCTAAAGCTATCTGCATTTTATTTCTACTCCCTCACTGCCTTTTTGAGGCCTGGGGCAGGTTATGTCTCTGCTGAAGTAGCACCGTTGTGCATACACAAGCCTGATATTTTCATGACTTTGGTATTAAGGAGTGGTAAGACCACACCTGAAAGAATCCTGGCATTTTGGTCATCTGACCAAGTTCCAAATCACACAGAATGACAGAATTGCAGAATGTTAGGGATTGGAAGGGTCATGTGGAGATGATCTAGTCCAACACCCCTGCCAGACACTTAGTTCCTGTGTGGCCACTTGCAGAATGAAATGGCACCTTCTGCAGGTAAGGGGCTCATCCTGTAGGGGAAACCACCATGAAGATGTAATCATGAGGGGGATGTGTGGTAATGAGATGCTGTGCTGAAGTGATAAATATGTTTACATCTTCTAAAAGTTGTAACTCTGCATGGATGAGCTGACGTCCCCCTCTTTCACACTCTGGTTCGACTCATCAACAGAAAAAGATGATCTGCTATTAGGAAAGATTTCTCTTTGACTGGGGAGTTGGAGATGGCAGTGAGAGCAGCTTTCATAGATGAAAATAATTGTACACTTTTTGTGTTATTATTTTTGGCAAAGAGCTAACGTTTCAGCTTTCCATCGTATTACATCATTGCATTGTATAAAGCATCATAATGATAGAGTGAATGGAAATGAAGAAATGCCAGCTTCTGTTGCAAGTTTAAAGACAGACACACATTTTCAGCTGGGAAAGCTGCTGTTCAGCTAAGTGTTTTCCTAGATGAAACAAAGCTGCAATCCCACTTGGCATTCGCATTAATTGTGGACTTGCCAACAGGCCAGTTTCACTGGTGTATAAATTAGTGGAGAATTATTCAACTCATCTCAATAACTAAGAGAATATCCTCATAAAGCTTGCTGAGCTGTAAGACATTCCCCCTCCCCTCCCCACTTTCCAGGGTATTTTGCACCCTATACTTAGAAAAATCACAGAATTTGCATGCTGTTACAGAAAAAAAAAGAAGGCAAAAAGCCCTGTACAAAGAAAGGCATCAAATCCACTGATAGTACAGCAAAGCAATGTGGGGAATATCTGCACAAAATAGCAAGTTTGTATTGATCAGAAACTGTCCAAGTTAAGAGGGAATTTTCTGGTTTGTTGTTTGAGTTTGGGTGTTAATTTGTTGTTTTTTTCTTTTCCTTTTGAAATTCAGCTAAAAATGTGAAGTGAAAGTGCCTGTGAAATGTGCCAGCATCAGACACCCAACATTTCGTGTCTCTCTGGCAAAACATGAGTCTGGGAAGTGCGAACTTCCCTGAACTGTCCTGCCAACAGACCTTCCTAACCTAAAGGGGAGATCACCTTTATGATGACAGGATAATTTGATCTCTGTGCCATCTAATCCTTATTTTCTTTACGGAGGCTGCCAGCAAGGGTGCCAATTAGTGCCAATTGTGATGGTGGCTTTTGTGATGCAGACACCTGCCCACTAGGAATTGGACTGGTACCACCAACACACATATGCCACTAAACAGCTGTCAGATGGTAATGACTTTTTGGAGTAGAAGAAAAGGGCAGAATTTCATTCTAAGGCAATTTTCTGAGAAAATTTTACAATTTTTATTCCTTCCCCCCCTCCTCTCTTTTATGTGTCTGAATTCCAGGCTTCTAATCATTAAGCAAAATGTGAATTTTTAAGTGTATCTCCTAGCACCAACTTCATACCAAAACCCATGTGGCCCACATGAGCAAACACAAAGTGAGCAATAACGCTAATTGTGTTCTTACTACTCTAAATCATATTTTAAACTTGTTTTCTGAAGTTCATTCCTTATTTAGGTTACTTATCCTGGCAACAGACAAATGAAATGCTATGTTTTCTTTTATCACTCTTCTGAGACATGGCCTCTGTTTTCCTGGCTAAATTGAAAGAGTGAATTAAATGTAAACATCAAACAATTTTAGCAATTCCTTTTCTTTTTTTTTGATGACAGAGTGAAGTGCTTTGCCACACTTTCACAGCTCATGCCATCATAGGGATGATAGTGCAGGATCTCTCTCAGGCTTTTATTAAACTCCTTTCTAATTTTAATTCAAATTGACAGTCACTTCTTTGATGCTTAAAAGGGAGAAGTTTACAAGCCTGCTTTCTCCTTAAGTAAATGTATGTGCATGCGTATATTTGTGTAAGTATATAGACATTTGTCTATATAGACACACGCATCCTTAACTGTAACTTGTTTTGTAATTCTAGTAATATAGTCACATGTAGAGCTAGGAGCACTTTAGTGGACTTCTTTATGGCAGATAGCAGTTTCTGCTGTGCAATATTGAACCTGTAGCTCTAGTAATGGTTCCATCCATGAGATGCTGAGCACTGGTTGGTGTTAGGATGGCTGGATGTGGATAAGAAGTGCAGGATGTGTCCCGCAGGAGATATTTGGCACTGTGTAAGAAGGAACCTCCAGCCCTGTAAGAGGATTCCTGTATCCTTTCCAAGCCTTGCAAATTGCTGCCGAAAGCTCCCGATGCCTGATAGTCCAGCCAAAGGCCAGACACTGGTAATTAGTGTGATCTTTCAGTGCTCAGCCAACACATACTGCTGCTTCAGCCTTTGCTCTGGCAGGTGTCACACCTTGATTAGTGCAATTGCTTATTGGCACCAAGCACTAAACATGGATTCTGCCAGATGTAGAAAGAAACAATCCTGAAGAAATGCAGCCAAGGCTGGTACGTAGTGATAGAAAATGGTCTGATGCTGTAAGGAAAGTGATGACATCATGATTGCTGTTGACCTTTAGTAAACAGCCACATTTAGAGAAGGACATCATTGCCATATATATATGCATAATATGTATATTAAAAAGTTTGTATAAAAGTTTTTGGGTGAAATAGAACTAGAACAAGTGCATTGGGTCACTGCTTTCTATTAGCGTTTGTTGCTAAGATCTGAGCCATCATTCCTTGTCACTGTTTCCAAGGAATGTAAAGCTCTGTTACAGCTTGGACCAACTCTCTTGTTGCCTTTCCCTGTTTCTCTTCCACTTATTCATTCTTTAAATACTGAGCATTTTAAAGCAGCTGTAACTGGCTGTATCCTCTGCCACAGAAAGGAGAGTTTGCAGATTGATTTGCAGGAATTTCTGGGCTTGGTCATGGACTGCTCTTCCTGTCTGCCAGGAGAGCTGTGGCCCACGAGGAACATTTCTGTGCTGTCACCATAATATAGTCTGATTCAAAAGGAATGGCAACCAGGGCAACCAGCACTCACAGGTTTGGGAAAGGTAACAGCAAACCTGCAGAGGCTCAATCAGCTGTTTTATTTTCACAGAATTCTGTTGATAGTTTTTGACCATAAGTTTTTCTCTACTAGTTAGCTTGTTGTTAGTTGCCTTTCAAAACATTTTCTCCACACCTTGGGCTTGCTCCAAGACTTTTCGCTTAGAGAGGGCAACAGTGGTACTCAGATTTTTGAAACTTCAGTTCCTGCTCTGGCTCTTGAGCTAAGAGTTATCTTTACAAAACCTGCAAATCCCAGCAGTTCCTTTCATGACACTAATGGTCAGATTTTAGAAGGGCTCATCAGTTAATTTTCTTTAATGTACTTGGCACATTATTCTTGACTATGGAAATGTTCTACACTAGATTGTTCTACTGTTTTTTTTGGTGAGTGAGTAGTTACATGGCTGGGTGAGCAGTGGATATAAAGTCCAGCCCATTATTCCATATGTTGTCCTCAAATGCAAGTCAAGAAATTCATTGGACTAAGCAGAACTCATTACTAGGACTGAAGTGTGAACCCATGCCACTACTAACAACTATTCTTTGTATTTTGAAACATGCAAATGTGTTTTAAACAGTCTTATATCTCTTGCACAGACTAACATATATACTTCCAAATGAACATGTAACGTGGTTTTTAACATAGGCTAATCTTCAAAACATATGTAATATTAAAGGCAAATGTGGTAATTCTTTAAACACCCTATCATTGTGGATTCATATCATATTCATTGTAATAGCATTGATCAAAATGAATTCATTTGGTATTCATGTAGATGTCACATGTACTTCCATAGGTGTTTCATTGTAAATTAGCATTTCTCAGAGGACACTTAAAATAAAGTGTTACTGAAAGTTCTCATTACACATATTGCTGAGATTAGTGCATTAAGGATCATGTACTTACATAGTACTAATGCATTTCTGCCACTTAAAATGCTGCATTACCCATTTCTGATATCTAGCAAATATCTAAAGCAATTTTGAGAATTACTGACATCCTGAAGGAAGCAGTACTTTTGTGATTAAATTGGTTTTGTGTATTTCACTTTGATTTACGAAAAAAATTGCCAGATATACTTAAATGATTTTTTGATTTAAATGACTTCAGCATCAAGTGAAACAAAAAAAAGAGCCACATCTAATTAGAAAATCAAACCCCCAATATTACAAATGCTTTTGAGTCTTCAGACTTGACTCACAAAGCCAAATTAGCTGACCCTTTAGTGTACTGTGGCACAAGCTTTCTGATGTATTTGTTTTCAGACTACTACTTCCTAAAAGAAAGACAAAGTTTTGTGGTCTCAGGCAGATGCATTTCTGATGTCTTGAATTGTCCATTACAGCTTGTTTGGTCTGAAGTTATCTTTGAAAAGATGAATTTTAGAGAACACTACAGAGTTTTGTAAATAGCTGACAAAAGGTGCTTTGCAGTAACCATAAGACAGTGTTGTTTGAGTTCTGAAACACTCTAAACCTGTCTGACAGCATTGTGGATGTCTTCTGGAAAGGACTGATGTAATTAAGATTTTATTTTTGTACCACTAATAAAAAAAGCTCTGAAGTTTAACAGCAGAGTTGATCCTATCAAAGACGCTTGGAAAAATATGGGGAAATGGCAACATTTGGTGTTTGTGTTGGAAGGAAAGAGTCAGATTTGACCATGAGGTGTTAAAAAGCCTATGCCACTTGATACAGTCTCTTGGCAAGTATTTCCTTGCTCTTCTGGCTTCATCCATTTGTGCTGAGGTGTACAGCACAGGCTTGCAGCAGGCAACGGTGGGATGTGCAGGATGCACCATTCCTAGAGTTGAAAGCACAAAACCAAAGATGATATTATGGCTAAAACACTAACGTGGGCTGTGGGACAGTTGGGTCCAGTCTTGACTCTGTGCCAGCATGTCCTCTGTGCAAAGAAGTGGAGCAGGGAGAGCAAGCTTCTTCCCTCCTGTCACTTGTTCTTGCAGGAGAGGCTGGGTGTTTTGGGGATGAGCCTCCTGGAAAGGAAGGGACAGCACATGAAGGAAAAGATTTCGTGCTCCTTGGGATTTCACTGGTATTTCATGTAACCTTACAGCTGTTTTGACTTTTCTTAAAAGTGTCCCCCCTGGTCCAGCTTTTCTTGACTCTCATCTCTGTAATGAGTTGAGCTGCATCCCCAAAACCAATCTGTCAGATTTGGGAGAGGATGCATCTGCACCTAAGCACCAGCTGTATGATTGATAGTGCTTGGTTTGGTCTCTTGCCTTGCTTATTTTTCCAGAATTTTTCAGGTCTCAAAGTATTTGCCTAGTTCATAGTGTTTGCTAGATTGGTTTGAGAGAGTGCAGTATGGCAAACCACAGGATAGGATGTGTAATCCAGAAATCCATTTCAAGTTAGAGTCATAATTAGCTAATGTAAGATAATAAATAGCTACTAAAATCACATGAAAAATATGATAGTGCTGTAAAGCTTAGTTTTATAATCCTGCTCCTCCCCTTTTCTGCCTCCTCCTCCTCCTCTTCAGCATAACAAGGACCCTAATAGGCTTCATGTATAAGTGCCTATTTTTATTAAAGACAAGTGTAATCTTTTGTAGTCCAAATGTCCCTATCATAAATGCTAACCGAGGAAAATATTAGGACTCATTTATTTATGAACCCGTTAATAATGAGGTGCAGTTATGAAAAAGGCTTTCTCAGCACAAAGCCTACTGAACAAACAATGCACACTGGGGAAAAAGAGCTAGTTAGCCTTCCTGACTTAGATAAAGCTATGGAGAAATGACAAGTGCCAGTAATTAGCAAAGCCTCTTCAACAAGATAACCCTATACATCTTTGTCTGTTTCAATCACCAAAGACTCCGATTCAGTGTAAAATTAAAGCTGGGGTACCATCAATTTCTGTTAACCTCTTTATATTGTTCTGTGTTCATGCATATGTGATAGATAGTTTTTGTCATTTTATTAAATGGTGACATCTCAGTATGCATGTGACTAAAACTGTTTTCTCCTTAGCAAAGTATTTTTAATCATCTCTCCATTGCCTTTATTAACTCAGTTCTTCTGAGTCCTAATTGCTTTATCCTGCAGTATTGGGAGCCCTTCCAGGGGGTGCAGATATTTATGCCCGCTTCATTTATGGGCACTGTATTTGTGATGAAGAAGTTTCTGCCTTTCTAGTATTTGTGTGAGCAAGTACAGTAGCTCTGCAAGTCTCTGCAGAATGTCCTATTTCATTTTTACTGGAACAGGGCAAAATTTGTTGGTTACAGTGTCAGTGCTTGCACGTGGACCTCTGGTTTCCAGGGGCATGGTCTCCACTTTCCATACTTGTCCAGATGGATGATTCTTATTTGGTTTTGGTGGTGTATCTGCTGTTCATCTGCTTGGGGCATGAGCCAACTCAACTGAAAGACTCTCACCAACTTTGTGGTCCTATTTCCATGAATGTGGTCTGCATGCAAACTGCTTTATTCCACCTTAAATGGTGAGCCCTGATTTCTTTCCCTGCAAGCTTCCAGTATTCGTGATCTCATACTCCCTATATTTCCCTGTGACTTTCAGATAAGTTAGAAAACATGTTCACCTGAAGTTTTGCAAGGGAAACAAAAGTTATAAATCAACCTTGTTTCCGTGACATTGGGTCAGATTTGCTGGGATTGCTCACAGAGTTAGCACTGAGTGACCTGAGAAGTTTCATGTGGTGTTGGGTGTCATAACAAAAGTTCCTTCTGTCTCCATTCTCTTGCTCTGTAATGTCTTTTTACTTGTTTTAAGTACTCTAGGGCCTGGCTTCTGAGGTTATTAATCTTCATCTGTGCTCTTTTTAAACTTTACTGCTAGTACTTTTTTGACTCAGATATGCTTTTATTCATTCTTTTCAGCAGCAATAACCTCTCATATTGGCCAAATTAGGAAATAATTGCAAATAATAGAGAATCCTTTTCTAGCACTACAGTAAAGGATTATATATGTGCTGTGTGTGAGGGATGGCACAGAGTGTAAATACCAAAATATGGGCAAATAGACAGAGAATTGAAGCATGCTGTTTGGCTCTTGCTCTGCATTTCTTCCTGGCTTGGAGATCTTTGTGTTCAGAGCCCTGTTTGTCAGCCCATTGCAGGGGTGCATCGTGCATGGTGGTTTGTGGAGGAGGAAGGGGAAAAGTAAGAGCTGATGTTGCAGGTCAGCTCGTGCCACTCCCTGCAAGACTGCAGGTCTTTTAGGAAAACCTGTGCGACATCTTTTAGTCTTCTGTGGAAGAAGCAGAGTTGAATGGATCAGATTGTCTCTTGGGTCATTTAAATAGAAACTTCAATCTTGCTTTTATTTATGTGGTCACAGTAGCAATGGCTTGTTTCTGTTCAGTGAGTAGGGAGAAACTTTGCTAACTCCAGGATTTCCACCTCACTTTTCCTTGCCTTTTTCTGGTGTGTTTGTTTGTTTTTGCTCTGTTTTGTTTGGTTTCAGTTTTTGTTTGTTTGGTTTTAGTTTTGGATCTTTATCCATTGCTTTGAAACTCCCAGCTGTCCGGTCAAGGAGCTGAAATCAAGAGTTTCTCTCTGTCTTGGACCACAAGTGGCCAATAATCTGGCCCAGCTATCTGCAGGCCAACAAAACTGTCTAATTTGGCATCATGTTAATAACTACTTTTCAATAATGAGTATATCTGTAGGACTTTGGGATGTGCTTGTGCAATATAAACCCCTGTACTCTCAGGTGTCTAGCTGCTCTCATACACAGGCATTTCCAGAATCAAAGCTCTTACATATGTTATTCACAACAAATAATTCTCTCAGCTCTTGGGAAGAAAATATGGAGAATACTCAGGTAATGCTTCCATCTCAGCTGGGGAGCAAGGAAATATGTTGGCTGTAGGAGAGAGAAAAGCTCTCTGAGTGGTCTCATCACTTTAACGCTTTCCTTCCTTCCTTCCTTCCAGTCAAAGTTCTCTGAGCTGCTGCTTTCCATTGTTTTTTCTTATTCATTCAAATCAGAAAATAATATTTTTGTCTTTCTAATTCGGGAGAAATTGTCATTGCCCACCTCCTGCTGAGGGAAAAAAGTGCCAGAGCCCATCTCCAATGAGCTCCTTCTCACTTCAAAGGCAGGCTGCAATGGCTCCTTTGGAAATGTAACAGGCTATTACAGAAATATGTATTTACACAGTATTTTAAGATGCACATTATCCACCTGATAGACCATAACAGCTCACCATTACAGCCTATTGAATAAAACCTGTTCACACCATTTTTTTTCAAAGCAGATACTTTTTACATGAGAAATCATGAATCTATTGTATAAAAGTGCAAGTTTGTCATGTAGGAGGGTAGATGGACATCATTTATCTTTAACTTACTGCAGTGGGAACTTCTTGCTCTGACCCTGTCCTGTAGAAAGAACCATCCTGACTGCAGAGATGCAAAAAAAAAAAAATCAAAAAAGGGAAGAAAAAAGCTTCGTGAATATGAAAGGAAAAATTGCAACATTTGTTTAATGGACTGCGTTAGATTATGAAAGAGATCATGCTGCTGGTGAGCTCACAGCTCAGGTGGGAATCCCTAACCATACTGTTTGTGTGCTGCTGTGCCAGGTCCTGCCATGCATGTCTATGAGCTTTAAGCTACTGGCAGTCTGAGTAAAGTACTCTCTGTCTGCCACTGCCTTTCAGAACTTCCGTTGACTTCCTGAATCCCTAAGAACCGGGCAGCATCCCAGCTATTTAGGGAATTCTCCTACATTGGTTTTTCCTACCAGTCCTAGGTCCTTTTCTCTCTCCTGCAGAGTCATTTTCCTTCTTCCTTAGCTGATCTTAGTATTAAAAGAGACCCTCCTATCTCTTCTTGGTATTCCTGCCCAAACTTCCTGTGCTTCTTTGACTCACTGTAGCCAATTCATACTTGAGCAATTTTTCTCTTCCAGGTATTCACATTAGAAATGGCACTGCCCTACGTGCCATCTCTCTCTTTGTCCGAGGATGCTCATTTTGAATAGATAATAAAAATTTAACAAGCCTCCTTTATTAGCCTGGAGCTAGGCATAAGGATTCTTTCTGTCATCTCCTGTGAGTTTTAACTTAAAAAGAAACAAAAGACAACAGAGAAGGACACAAGACCCTAACTTCAAAATGAAACTTGCAGCCGAAGACACTGTGTCCCTAGTATCAAACAGACTGAATAAGCTGCAAATAGACAAGATTCCCAACTTGTTATAAGATGAAATAGAGCCTAGCCCCTGTTGTGAAACAATTTTACATTGCAGATGTTCATGAATGCATGGAAAATGTGGTGGCTTCAAGTCTCTTTTCGTTCTCTATCTTCAGGATGTCAAAACTGATTTTTTTGAAGAAACTCTATAATAGTTACAGTTGACTCCTGAGAACAGACTTGCATGTCTGGAACAAAAAATACTTCCAGCCAACTAAACAGTGTTGTCTTCTTCCCTCCCACCATTCAAATTAAGCATACACAACAGAAATATCAGGCATGGGTTTTACGTATCATGCCAATTCTGATCTGAAGCACTTTATTAATATAAATCACTGCCAAAAAAGGAAAAGTTTTTAAAGGGAAGCAAATAGCTGCCAAAAAGACTTACACACAGAGCCAGTGCCTAACACTAAACCTAGTGGAAATTATGCATTATGTGGAGAGGCAGTACTTTGAACCATGCATGGGACACTTGCTGTGTGTCGCCACTAGAAAGCATATAGTTTCAGAGGAAACAGAAAGACCATCCAGAAAAGTGCTGGTCTATAACCAGCCAATCTGTAAATAGTCTAAACCCATCCTTCACTTGCCCTGGAAGAGGAGACCTATCGAGTCTTTGCTGGGCTTGTCCCTCTCCAGAGTGTCAGCACCAGCTCCAACCCTGCCAAGCTAACACCTCTGCACTTCTAAAAAGAGAAGGGAATGGTTTGGAGAGGCAAATGTTACCCTGTAGAGGCAGAGGTGCCTGCTGCCCATGCCTTTGTGTGGCAGGCTGCCACTGGTAGGGTTTCTGCAGCGTGAATACCTGCCCACTATGCTCTGCTCCACATCACTTTTCTCTGGTAAATCTAGGAGGACTTCTGTGGTATCCAACTCACAGGCTGGAGCTGAACTTCTGTCTGTGGTTTCATTTCGAGCATCTCCTCATTTAGTCTTTTCTCATGACTCAGTTGTGAAGCAGTACAGAGAAGTCAGAGGCTGTGGTTTTGGGGATTTTCTAGGTGTGTTTAGGAAAACAATTCTCCCTTTCTAAATAGTGTATTTGGTTTAATTTTCATTATTTTTAGACGTTAAATTTTAGATCAGTACAGTATGTCTTAAACTACTGTATTAGAATGCTGCTTGACTCACTTCCAAATTGAAGACCTTTTAAAAAAATTGAAGCAGTCCAATAATTTTAAATCACTCTGCACTGTGCATTGCAATTTAAAATTATTGGAGTGCTTCAAATTTTTATAAGCCCTTGAATTTGGAAGTGATCAAGGTTCTGGGCATACTCAGTGTAGAGCAATTTAAAATTATAAGAGCTGTCAAATTTTTATATAAGCACTTCAGTTAGAAAAGGGATTTGGGTTCTGGGCATGTGCAAAGGGGAGCAATTTAAATTATTAAAGTGCTTCAATTTTTTTTCTAAGCACCTGATTTTGGAAGGATTTTGGTTTGTGCAGGCTAAAATGACAACTTCCTTTGAGAGTTTCTTCTTAAAAAGAATTTCAGTCTTGCAAACTAAAGTATTCTTTAAAATGTGAATTTGCTGATACTTTAAAAACTGATTTGCACAGAGCTTGGTGCTCAGGACATCTATTTTTTTTTCACTCATTTTATCATTTCATTGTTTAATGGGCATATTGATGGTATAGAAATAGCTGCCTCTTTGGAGTTAAATTTTTTTTCTAACTGTTGCACTTCTGATGCAGAAAGAGAGTGGAAAAATGAAAAATTTGATGAGAAGAAATGAATGGTTTTTTTTCTATGGACTACCCTGCCTGGCCAACAGAACTTATAGGGGATGTAAAATTGAAACAATTTGTTATTAAATCTCATTATAGTGTCTCTCAACACTTGAAATGAAAGCCATGTGATAGCTGACAGCATCTGAAGGCAGGCATTTGGGAAGCAGCTTTATTTGCACACTCATGCTTCATACTAAAGTGATTCCTGCCAGGAGTCATGCCAGGTTTGTCATATTTGCCCCAAATCCTGCCCCATCCTTTTGCTTTCCAGTGCTGGGCAGGACAGTGGGAAGAGCTGCAAGGAGAGAGGGAAGGATGGCTCCTCTCCTTTCCCACAGACTTGGGTGTGAGTACCAGGTGACAATGAAGGTTTGATAGGCACATGCAATTTTGTATTCTGCAAGGAGGATACAATTCATGCACCAAATTCCACTCTGGTTGCAGCAGGAGCAATGCAGAGGGAATCTAACATAGTTGGACTGGACATCACTGTGTCTGCATGCAGCGTTTGACCCATGGGCAAGATGTGACTAAAGGATGCCATTACTGAGCTGCCAGACAAAAGAGATAGGGGAGGTGAGCCTGCCAGGCTCTCAGCTCACAGTTCTCTCTTCTTTCTCATGTTGAAAACAACGATTGACTCTATAGGGTAATGAGTTAATGTACAGAGGGCACTGAGTACCTTAAAACTCACATATCAGGAGTACATGTGGAGTGGAATAGTGCATTTCATCAAATGCCGATTTAATGTTTTCTTCCCCTTGAATGCTCCTTTCACTTGTTACCATGGAGGTGATAGGTGACCATTTGTAGTTGTTTTTTCTTTGGAAAATGAAGTTTTTGAATAAAAGCCAGTGATCGAATTAAATAGGGGCAAAGATATGGCAGAGGTGAAATTCAAAAGACAATATGTAATAATTGGTTTTAAAGCAGGAGCCAGATTAATCGTATAGTCAGGAACAAAGGGAAAAATTCCTGAAAGCCTGTTGCATTTTCCCTTGGAGGGTTGGGTTTTTGTTGGGGTTTTTTTGTTGTTTCTTGGTTGGTTGGTTGGTTTTTAAAAAAAGGGTGAAACTCAAAAATGGTTTTTACTTTCTTTGCTATTAACTACATAGTTCTCTGGGGATGTGAAAACCTTTGGTGCCAGAAGGGTGAGGAATGTAAGACCAAATGTATTTTTGCTTGGTATAAACTGGTTTAGACAATACTTTCATAGAGTCCTTCTGGAAGTTTGTGGCAGGCACTGCATAAATTCTGCTCAGCCATGCTCAAGGAGATGGGAGCAGCAGGGACAAGGTGTGCTGGAATCTCAGTGAGAGTGCAGTTGGGAACCTTCATTTTTGATTGTGTCAGCAGCAAGAAAAGGTCTTCTGGGGAGGGTTTGGTAGATGTGAGCGCTCTCTGTCTCTTCTCTTCTTTCCAATGTGTGGGTGTAGGCATGATTTTGATTGTAAATTGGCAGAAGAGCAATAGGGGCAAGTCTGGGCTGTCCTAGAGGTGGCTGCTGGGATGTCTGAGCAGGGATGAATGTGTGTGTTGGATGCACAGTGTGGCTGCAGGTGCATGCAAAGGCAGAGAGGTAGCAAGGTGGATGTTAAGCACAGAGAAAGACCCTGGCCCTGTCTGTCCAGATCCTGATTCTGGCACAAAATAAAGAGCAAATCATCTCTGAGCCACCGCCTTGCATAGGCACATGTACAAGCACTGAGGCTGCCTTAAAGTTCCTGTCTCACTGTTTCACTTCAGACAATGAGTGCTCGAACCCTGCTTTTGGGCTGTTTTCATGCTAATGTTGACAGTTTTTTCCTCCTTTGTTACACTGTGCAAACCAAATAGAAAGTGAGGTGAGCTTGTCTGAGCAGATGAAAGATGGCAAGAAATTGGCGCTTGGGGACCAGTGTCTTGGTGACATCGACTCTGCAGTCCTTTTTTTCTCTCTCTCCCTGGCTTCCCCTCTCCCTCTCATTCTCTCTGAAATGGTCTGTGCCTCCAGTAATTTACATAATACTCTTCTGACACCTTTACTTTAGTCATCAATCACGGTACCTTCTCTCAGTCTATCTTTTGTCTGAGCATGTCTCTTCTTTATCAGGCCATGCACAAAAGATTAATTTCACAGTTTTTCTCCCTTCTTTCTTTCCTTGCAAGATACAAAGCTCATGAAATGACAGAAGCAAGATAATGAAAACAACAATGCAAGCAATTTTTTTTTTTTGTTCTTGCTGGTTGGATCTCAAGATACTTTTTTTAACCTCATTGTGTGCCATCTGTCTTAGAAAAGGTCTGCTCTGTATTTTTTAATACAATTCTGATGCTGTTCTGAAGACTACCTGGGAAAAAAAATTACATATTTTAATCAGGCCATAGGCACTGATTTAAAAAAACAACCAAAAACAAAAAAAAAAAAAAAGGGGGGGGGGGGGAAAGGAATTTGCTGAACAATTAAAGTGAGGAGTCCATTTCTGATGGTGGCATGGGCTACTGCACAGTGCCCATGCCCCAATTAATATTAATGATCTCTTGTGCATAACAAATTTATGGCATTTGATTGACTCACACAACTACACTTCAAGCTGTCATGTAAAGTGAAATATATGGGCACCATAGCCTAATTTGCATATGCATATGTTCTTAATATTAATTAGTCTAATGGATCTCAGGACCTGGAGATAATTTGAGTACTGGGAGAAGAGAAGCAAACAAATACAACAAAACTTGCTGTAAAGTGTCCTGGTATGTGTTGGTCCTACAGTAAAATAACTCTCCCAAAATGCAAAATAATTGGCATGGATTTCTCCTCTTTCTGTCTCTCCCAGGACTCGCTGAATGAAAATCTTATGCCATATAATGCATTGTTTTGGCTCTAACCCTAATACTTTTTAATTTACAATATTTAACACGACAAACAGATTACAGAATAGCATACAGACAAGTCTGAGTGCAGGCTTATTGGCGTGGGTCGGGGCTATGAGATTTGCAGCCCTGCAAAAGGCCTGTTTCCCAATGGACCTGTGTAATTCCCATTAATATTAAAGGGAACCGTGCAAGTTTACTGGAGGAAACTTTGTCTCCCCAGCTTAGCTATGTGCTTGCTTTGCCTGCAAATGATGGTGCAGATTTCCAGAAGAAACAGATACTTGAATGTTGGGCATTGGTCTTCCAAAGTTAGTGAAAATTCACATTTTTTCAGTATTCTAGGGAAGAAAAGGTGTCAGAGCATAAAAGCAAGAAGGTGTCAGGGTAATCTTTTCTGTCTGACTTTCATCAGGTATGGGATTGGCTTGTGGGAGAGCTGATGTCCTAATTCTGGGTGCATGTTTATACAACTTCTCTCTGTGCTAACCAACTCTAAATTTTCCCCAGACCTGGGAAAACCAGGTTCAGCTCAGCCCAGTGACTTGAACCTGAGTGAGTGGACAGAGCAGGCTTCCAAACTGGTGTCTGTGATCACTGACTTCATGTGCTCACATTCATTAGCACTGGTCATTTAATATGTGCAGTGATGAGCCCATAACAAATCACCTCTTGTAAACTTTGCTTAGTTCTCTCTTACATGTTTGGTGAGACGAATTAGTGGAGTTTACTCTCTTGGATGCTGAAGCCAGCCTAAAAATTGGCACATGGCTTCCCTTGTCAAATAAGTGAATCATTTCAATGATTCTGCAGGTATAGTGCATTCACTGCACAATTGGTGGTTGCACTGTGCTGCAGTGCAAGCTGCCTCCAGCACACTTGTGCTGAGCGCAGCTGTTGACGTCAGGACAGACGGACAGGTGCCTTTTTGTGGGTACAACAAGACTTGACCAGAAGCACCAGGGTTACAACACTTTGTTCAAGCTAATGAGTGCCTTTGGATGGTAGTAAAGAGGAGATTGGCAGTGATATTGAGGGACCAAGTCCTTCCAGGACAGCAAAGAGCTGGAGGGAGTGAGGGAAGGAAGGGATGCTCTGATGCTCCTAAAACTGGGCAGGAGGAAATGATCATCATCCTGTGCAATTGTGTAAGTGTGGCATGATGATCCCAATAGAAAAGCTTAGGACATCCCTGTGCAGTGTTCTGCATAAAGGAAAGTGGGAAGGGTGCATGGGATGTGTCTATAAGTCTGGCTATGGTGCTCTCACAGCCCAAGCTGGTGGCTCCAAGTCTGTTTCTGTCTGATGGGGTCGTGGCAGAGGAGTGACTGCACACATAGGATCTCTGCCACCAGGACTGGTTCTGCAAGTGAAGCTTGGGCAGCCACCTGAGGAGCTGGGGCTACAGCACAGCCCATTTGTGGGCAATCTACATGGAGAAAAGCTCCACTTGAAGCAAGGAAAGATGAAAATCCCAAAGGCTGGAGCATAACAGTGGCTGCCCCAAGACAAGGGTGTTTTGTGGGTGGGAAACTGCTTAATGCCATACCCAGTCTTGAGGGACATAGGGGCCTCAGCCCTTGGATCCAGTGCCTGACTCACCTGGGCAAAAAAACAAAGAGCCCTACATGGCTTCAGCCAATTTCCAGCCTGCAAAGCTGTAATGAATCTTTAAGTAGCTGATTGCCTTTATGAGGTGCTAAACAGTGATGGCTGTCTGATACCAGGGAGGAAAGTGTCTGCTCTTGGCTAGATCAGGTCTACAGTGAGTTGTTCTACAGAAAAAAATGACCTTCCTGCATGAAGGCATCACTTATATACTGAATATATATAACAAAACCTGGAAAGCCTCTAGTCACTCATTTTAGCTGCTAAAATGCCTTTAGGCCAACATTCCTGCTGTGAAAGGGGTTATGGTCATGTCATATGGGGGTCATCAGTGAAAAATATACCCAACTTTTGTTATTCTTAAGTCTAAATCAAAAACCTCTTTTCACAATCCACTAAGGGACGATTTACTAGAGAGTAGAATGTGGTATCAATTATTTCTGTGGGCATCCTTTTTGTTATAAGAAGCAAAGAGGATTGCTTGAGAGTCAATAGCATGACTCCATCTCAGATTACTAAATAATGAAATGCTAAACTTGGCCTAGAGTAAGGACTATTGCTGTCTCAAAGGGACCAGAGGCTTCAATTAAATCAGAGGACAGTGTTCAATGAATGAGAAAAGGATGCTTAAGGTACGATGACATATTACCGGATTTTACATTTAATTGCAGTGCTTTGTTCTTTTAATAAAAGCACAAGAGCAGTGGATCTCCATTATGGTCATCTGGTGGCATTGTTCACGGTGGACAGTTTGTTGTAATTTATTGGCTATGTTTAATCCCTCTATTTTTCATATAAATGAATTCTGTCTGCTTTATTTTATGAAATTTCTTTGCTTTAAAAAGAACTACCACCTAATAGTTATTTATACACAAAAGAGCTTTTCCACTGGCATAATCAACAGTACAAGAAAAAAACAACCCAGCCTAGTATGAAACTGGAATGAATGCGAGTGCTGCTGCTCAGAGGTGTGTAATTCTGTGTCACCTGAGCAGGTATTGCTGCTTGCAGAGCAATGTGGCTATGTGGGGCAGTGTCTCACATAAGCTGTGCAACCTTAGGGGTTCTGAAACAGTGCAAACTCCCAAGAGCTTGGCATGAGAAGTTAAGCAAATGACAGGGAACCATGGTCCTGATCTGCTCCCTGCAAACATCCTTGCTTTTCTTGTGGGTCTTTGTGTGGCTGAACTTTACTGTGCTTGGGCTGTGCTGGAGCTCACTGTGGGCACAAGGACTTGTGCAAGGAGCAGCTTTCTGGAGTTCTGCTCTAGGAAGGAATTGGTTTAAAACAACCCTGCCCCCA
Organism: Bucco capensis; assembly: GCA_013396975.1. Lineage (NCBI taxonomy): Eukaryota > Metazoa > Chordata > Aves > Piciformes > Bucconidae > Bucco > Bucco capensis. The sequence goes on along the minus strand of VWZO01022441.1, from coordinate 479,723 downwards.
GAGATGGGTTTCAGCCTTTCTGCTCAGTGCCCTGGGATAATGTGCAACACATGGCAATAGTTTAGCTGGAAAACCACAGGAGCACGTGTCTGTGGTTATAGATATGTGTGTGCACACAAGCATGCATCTATTCGTATATTTATTGTCTTATGTTTGCAGATTTAGTTATATGTATTATTTTAAAATGTAAATTGTTAAGTTTTTTTTTAAATGATTGTCAGGCAGTACCTCCTTTTAGACATTTTTGCTGCGACAATTCATTGCTGTGACTTGTCTCATCTGATCATGCCAATCGTATCCCATTATATAAATGATGAAATCATCAGTGATTTAACTAATGTAACCTGATGCATCATGGCAACACTGCAGTCACTGTCAGGAGAAACTGAGAGGTCTCAAAAACTCATATTCTTGTCTATATTTTTAGAGGGTGGTTTGTTTTATTGAGGATTTTTTCTTTCTTTTTTTTTTCTTTTCATTAAATTATCCTTGTACAGGAGAAGGACTCTTAAATGCAGCTGAAATACAGTGTACACTAAGCACAGGCGGAGGAGACAGCCTCTCTTCAGCCCTGGACTATGCGCATCTGGTTTTTGGGCAAGATCCTCCCTGAAATGGGGTCAGAATGAGCCATTCCTTTTCCTGTTTAAACAGGTTGGGTGTCTTTCTTTCATTTCTGCCTTGTTTCAGCTTGCCTCGTGTCAGAGCCTGTCTCTGGAAACGTGGCAATTCAGTGAGGGCTGTGGGATGAGATGACTCTCGTAAGTAACGACACAAAACGAGTGGCAGCCAGCCCTGCTGAAACTGCTATGCGAAGTTGCTAACTAGGGAGGCTTCTGGGCCCAGGGGGAAGTTGTGAGCTGCATTGCCTCCTCAGGAGGAATTTCTTGATGGTTTTATCTGGTGGGTTTCTTTTCAATCAGTGTGCAGTGCTTTTAACAGCCTGCAGTATCTAATTTTTATAACATCATTTAGGCATGTGACAGCATCAGAGTAATGAATTCAGGAAGTGTGCAGCAAGGATTGTCTGTACAAGAGGGTACAGGCAGTACTTAACTCCCTATCGATTGCAGCGAGCAACTGATAAACAAATGAGAGCCTCCTGACCAACTGGAAAAGGTGCTGCAGGTCCCAGTTGTGTGATTGTTCAGGTGTGGGATTGGGATTATAATCTGCAATTACAGTTTTTCAGCTTCTGGAAATTGCTTTTGCTGTTACTGGGGCAGTCCAGTTCAAGAGTGACTGTGGCAGAGAGCTCCCTCCCGGGTGACTGGATGTCCTAGACCAGGCTGTGTCTGGGTGTAGGACCACACAGTATACCCAAGCGCTGCGTGCCAGCCCCCTTGGCATGAAGTCGTGTGCTGCACAGGGGAGAACTGTAGCTGTGAACTGGGCAGTCAATTCACCAAACACACTTGTGTTTGTCATGGCTTCTTCTTTCAGGGGCTAATGCAATATGACTGCCAAATGCCTATTTGTAAATTACCATATGATGAATACGGGGCCATACCACAGCAAACTCTTCCTCTTGACAAAGTGCTGTGCCTATTCCCAGTTCTCCCTGGCCTCTGTTTTTGTTAATTTTACTCTGAAGGATCAACATGCCCAGGATGCATGTGTGCATCCATCTCTCTCCCTCTCAAAGGAAATTTGTGCTTTCCTGTCACTGCAGGTGATATGAGAAGGGGAGGAAGTACACAAACTGATTTATCTGGAGCTGTCAGCTGTTTTGAGGATGTTGACTACTAAGGGTGTCAGCTCCTCCTCAGTAGTTGGCTGACTCTGAAGAAGACCCCATTCCTCATTAAAAGAGCACTGAGCTGCACTTGAAAGTGACTTTCTCACTTGTTCTCCTCTCACAAACATCACAATAACAGATTCACTGTTTAAAGTGGCGTGATCTTCATGCCAGGCCCAGGCAGTTTTGTAAAATACACCTCTGCAGCACTTGGTAGCATCGGTACCATCCATGCAAAATTCATTTGAGGTATAAACTACAGACTATCATCACAGATGACAGTTATAGCAAATCAGCACACTGTGTACAGTTTCATCCTTTATTCACATTATGTACTATAATAAACGTCGTCCTAGCAACAGAGTTTGTTGAGAGTCAAACACAATATCCCACAATGCCTTGCCACAGAGGGATGTGAGAAATTGCGGCTGTAAGAGCCTGGCACAGCCTGAAAAGGAATCAATGCTTCCCACCATCATTTGAGAGGACTCTTTCCTTCTCCCACCACAGCTTTGGGAGAGAACTGGGAAGGGAACCTGATGAACTGGGGGTCCCTGCTGTACGTCGATCTGCACTGGAGCAAAGCGCAATGTTAGCAGCATTGGGAACTGGGTCAAAATGTGTCAAGATGTGAAATCAGAAGGTTTAAGGAAGAAGAGGAAGGACTATAGCATGGGTAAATTGAGTAATACTGGGAAGAAATATTACTCAGGTAGAAGGCTGTATCTTCCTTCTTTTTAATAACTGCCTAGTGAAAAATCACTACCAAGGTATTGAAAGTGGAAAGAAAAAGAAATCTTAATTTAAAAAATGTATGTCGTTGGTATAGAATTCCACTCAGTTCTGAGAGAGATGTTTCCTGAGTGGAGTCGGCTGTGTTTCATATAACATTTTGCAAGCCCCTGGGGAATGTCATCTCCTTCTGATGTCTCCATTTGCAGGAAAGGCTTCAATGCAGGTACAGCACTAGGCTCTCACACCAAAGGGCTGAGTTCCCTTTCAGACCCTGACATGCGCTTGCTTTGTGAGATACAACAGCCCTTTTTCTCTAATGCTTGCCCTGAGACCTGCTAAAACATGTGCTTTTCCTTATCCCTAGTCCTTATCCCTTGCTCAAGTGCTCTGTATTAGGCAGGAACTGCTGCCTCCCTGGGGTCCTGGTCAGCCTATGGTGCCAGTTCCTTTACATTGAACCCTTCAGGTGAGGCCAGCGGGATACTGTCCCTTGTCCCTAATGCAAATTACATGTTTCCACTGCTGGAAAAGCTATGAGAAGGGAGGCTCCAGCTCCTGTCTAATGTGTGTCCTTGATCAGAGATCATGCTCATGAATTCTTTTGTATGGAATGAAGCTTTACCAGGATGAAGCACTTTTTTTTTCAAAACATTTTTTTCTCCCCCCCTCCTCCTATTTTGAACAAAATCGTTGCTCAGTGTCTCTCTGAGATGGAAATATCTTAATCAATAGGCTACTAGAAATGAGGAAACATCATGGAAAGTCATCCTTAGTGTTGCTAAGATGCATCTCATTTCTGAATGAGCATGGAGCCACTTTTACAATAAGCCTCTTCCAGTGTTCCGTTCTGCAGTTCCAAAAGCAACAGAGCCAGTGAGACATGAGTGCCAGAGGAGATAAAGTCAACCCTTCCCTGTGCAAAACCCTTAGGAGAGGAGATAACACAGGTACTGTAGGAGTTCAGCCTTTACATGAAGCAAAGCGTAGTACCAAGCAAAGGTCTGAAACTTTAAAGTGCAGACATCAGTTCAGAAAAGAGCCCTTCCAACCTGTGGAAGGGTTTATATTTTGCCTAGGGATGCCATAAAACAGGACCATTCATCATCCTCGAAGTTTATATCTTGGTCCACAAGCTAAATATGTACAAATCTGGATCCAGAGATGGGGTTTTGGCTCAACTCTGCATGATTCATTGTCGTGGAGAAATCCTGTAGGGAAAATAACTTATTTCCTTTTTTTTTTCAAGTGTGTGCAGGTTTTGGCGTTACAGCTTGAAAGGACAGTTGGGGTTCTGGGGGTGGAAACTCAGAGAAACACTCAAAGAAAGTGCCGTTATGGTTATTAATTGGAATTTTGTATACTTTTCAATTCACTTCTCCAGGACTGATTCCACTGCACAATAATTAAAAAGAAACCCGTGCTGACTGTGGTGCCCCCCCCCGCCCATGGAGCGGTGCCTGGCTGATCCCATTGTCTGCACCCTGAATGCTGAGCCTACAGTTAATAATTAGTTAGCAGCACTTAAATGGAATCGCACAAGCGATTCTCTGGTACACTGGCAGAGGCGGCGGCTGAGCCAGCCAGGACTTTGTCATCTTGGCAGGGAGAAGGAGTGCTCGCTGCCATCCTGCAGCCAACATGCTGTGCAGGGGAGCTGGGGCGGCCGGGGCGGTGGGGCTGGCAGCTGGCTGAGCCTGGCAAAGTGGTGTGGGCAGGAAGGGGAGTGATTTTACCGTCTTCTGGAGGAAAAAAAAAAAAATGAAAAAGGACTCTTTTTTGGTAGGGAGGTTTCCTGGAGATGCCTCTCAGGTTCATATTTATTGTTTATTGCCCGTAAAACTGTGTTTCTATGCTTCACAAAGCTATCATTTCGATGTAGTCTGCCTAGCCTGAAATGATAAATGGAAGCAATGAAGGGAGAGGAAGGGTTTTCTGGTGATTAAAACTCTGGATTTGACTTGAGAAAGTCAGTTTCAGCACCATCTCTGTCACCAACTTTGGAGTGACTTTTGAGCAATCATTTAATCTCATTGGCTTCATGTGAGCTAGGGTGAACAGTGATTTCTCTCCCTTTTTTGTGGGTTTCTTTTTGCCTTGTCTGATTGGGCTGTCCAAGTCTTCCCACTGGTGATCCACTTTGGGTAACCAAAATGGGATGCCACTGTAATTTAAACTCCTATTCCCACTGTTTTAACAATATGTTCACGGATATACATAGGGAAAATAGTATAGTAACAAGTAAGGATGTGAATGATGAAAGTGTGAACGGTGATGAACGGTGAACCTCAGAGACAGCCTTTTCTGACTGGAGCAGGTTTATTTCCCTCAGCAGTGATTGAAATTAATATGGCTGTTATTTTATGGAGGTGCTCATAAACTGGAGGAAGGGTGATGGCCTCTAGATGTAAAAGGTCAGAACAGATGGTCTAATAGTCCTTTTTAGCCTTAAAACTACGAAGGGAATTGAAGGCTTTTAAAAATTATTCTTTCCCCACCACTAGATAGGGAAAGGAAAAATGGGATGGCAAAGTCTAAACCCCAAACTCAAACACTCTCTATCCCTCAGCCTTTGCTCATTCATATGCCAGTAGGTTTCCAACTGGGTCATGCATCCCAGAGGGTCTCTAATGGCAAATCTGACAGTATCTCAAACCCAGACACTCCCTATCCCTGTCCTTTTGCTCATTCCTATGCCCATAGGTTTTCAACTGGGCAACATATCCCACAGGGTCTCTGAGACATCTCTCTAAAGGGTGCCTGAAAAACAACAAAAATCCCATTGTCAGAAGGTTTTAGTTCACCATTTCAGATGATCACCTTTCTTGTGGAAGTGTAAGGGTCCATAAATCAAGGAATAGTTGAAAACTTCTGCTCTGGCGTTTGCCAGCAGTTAAACACATCTCTCTTCAGCCACATTTATGTGCCCATCTTGATTTTCCTGTTTCTGCTGCTAAATAGGGCACTTCTTGGCACCATTGTCAGAACAGTCAGTGGCCTTCTTTAAGTTTTCTCTTTTTCTACTTACCCTACAATTAAATATTGCTTAAGTGACAAATACATAAAAACCTTAATATACAGCACTGTTGCATACCAGATACACAAGTACACCTTGGTATGAGTACAGAAAAAGAAACTTAATCACTCATCACGCCAATTGTTTTTGCTGCATATGTGGTCTGGATCAAGGACTTGGCATGCATTTGGCAGTAGAGTGATTCCCTTAAGGGTCTGGAGGCACTACTCCAACCAGGATCCCTCCTTGGCCAGTTCCCTTAGCATGTCCAACCAGATCTAGCCAGGGAAATCCTATAAGCAACCCACAACTGCCTATGATATTGTGTTGTGGACATCCTCCTTTTCAAAGGTGATGCTATGATCTTGGTGTGACTCTGCATCACCATAGCATTGTCAGGATGGATGTGAATGGAGAGGGACATCTCCTTTCACCAGCCCTGGCTGGCTAGCATGTTAGGGACTTCCCAAACCAGAGGCTGCACTGGATCAGGGTGCTTGGCAGTCCTCTGTTGACCTCTACTGTGAATTTGTCTAATCACGTTTCAAATCCATTTATATTCCTGGCCTCTGCAACATGCTGTGCAGTAAGTTGCATAATTTAGTTCTTCTTTGTGAAAGTGTTTCTTGTGGGCTATTTTAAACCTGCTGCCTCATAATTGGGTGCACCCTAGTTCTTATACTGTGAAAAATAATGACTGATTCTTTTCTATTTGCTTTTCCTACACTGTTCATAATTTTATAGACTTTATTGTGTGTTCTCTGATTTTCCTCTATCATTTTGTAGCTTGAAGGGCTACATTTTTTACAGAAGTCAGCACAAGGGGAGATAAGTAGAGGATTTGGTGGGTTATTGCAGATCCTGAAATGTAGAAGAAAAATTGATCATCAGCTGAACCCAAAATGAAATTTTAGACTCTTTCTGATAAGAAAAAATAGAGCGAAAACCTCACACCTTTAAAATGACAATTTGAAGTTCAACTTTGTTTTCAGACTTTCATTTCAATGTTGAACCCTTTTGTTTTACGTAAGCCAACAGTTAAAGAACATCAAAGTCCAAAAGCTTTCATATGAAATGCTTGAAATGTTTTTTGTTTTGAGAGTTGCAAAATGTTGGCATACTTCTCTGATAGTTTCCTCTTAACCTGGCCCCTTAGTCAAATCAAAATCTGAGCTATCAGCAAATCTGCAGATTTTTCCCCCAAAATGTTGGTATTTACCCAGGTATGAAGAGGAGCTGGCTTGAACAATTAATCTAAGCCACATATTTTTGACCCAGTATAAAAGGTCTCCCAACAAGAATCCATCAAAGATCTTGTGCCAGATGGATTTCCCCATGAATTTTACTTTATATACGCTGAACAATCCACAAAACAAAGCCCATCCAGGACTGTGAATCCAAGAGTGGTTTATCACTGTAGGTTTTCCCCTTGTATAACAATTATGTCAACACACATGCTAATTGACATTGGATGTGACACTGTGAATGTGAGTGGTGTTCAATAACCATCATAATTCCTCATTTTTCCCTGCTTTTCGTCACAAAGTCTAGTACATGGAGGTAGTAGGAGAGAATACAAAACACAGGGCATGCTAATGCCAAGTACCTGAAGACTGTTGTTTTTCCCTACTGGAGAAGCATGTTTGGGTTTTCTCACCTTTTCATGCTCAGGTCTTTGATTTTTTTATTTATGTTTTAGAAGAGGAAGAAACTAATTAATCTCTTTCCCAAAGAAATGAAGGTGTGTCCTTGTTCCCACCTGAATTTTGCTGAGGGCGAATTCCTTATAGAAGTGATTTTGAGTCCTTGGAAGAGAAAGGGAATGGGTCTCCTTGCTCCTGAGAGTTATCTATCTGTCCTGAGATCCTTTTGGGGACCCAAGAGAGAAAAACTTACTGGCAGGTGATTTGCATCCTATGTGGCAATCAGACCCACAGATGCCAGGAAGATTTCTTCTCCACAGTGCAGATATTGTCTAGGATAGTTTTATGGTTAACTATGATTGCACATGATAGTTCTAGATAATCTGAGCAAGCTTTTGCTTCTTTCTTATCGTTTTAGTGTTGGACTCAATCTTAGTCTCTGTATTACACGTCTGTCTGAAAAAACTAGTTTTTAGTCATAAAAGGAGGAGTTTATTTAAAAATAGATTTGAAATAAATATATAAACTTTGCTGAAATATGCATTATCCAGTAGAAAATGCCCTGTATTTTATGCTGTGTTTATTTAGAGTAAATCTAGTAAGATGAAGACACATTTTAATATACAAATTATATTTGTTTTTAAGCTGCAGTATTCTGTCTGGACTCAGCCTGCTTCCATTTTTTTAACCATTAATCTTGCTTTTTGCCCCTAATCCTTTCTTTGCTACAATAAGCTTCCACTATGTGTGTGTGTGGGGAGGGAAAGCTCTATTAGATTATAACATTTTATGAGTTGTCAACAATATAATGACATTAGCCACCTGACTGAGAAGTAAAAACCTTTGTGGTGTCACATAACAGGTTAGGATGGGCTGGTAAGCCCTTGTGAAATAAACAAGGTAAAAAAAAAAAAAATGCTCCAAAATGTATATTTAAATGGGTGACTATAACCCCTCCCTACTTATTAGACCACTGAGGGCACATTAAATATTTTATATGTATATATCTTTCTGTCTGTATAAAATAAATAGAGATAGGTGCACTCACATACATACATACACACATGCAGAGGCACACAAGTCTTTCAAAATCAGAAAGGTCTCAAATTTAATTGGAATAGAAAATGCTAACTAATTGGCATCCAAATTTGATTTGCTGTAGAAACCTCATATTTGTTTGAAACACAACACTGTGTCTTGGAACACAAGCCCAGTCCTTCAAAAATCATACATGAGAACTGTGGAAGAATCAATTAAAGTTGATTTGGCAGATCTGCTTTTGACAAATATAAAGAAATCTCTGATTAGGCTGAGAAGAAAAGAATCCCTCTTTCGTGCTCTCTCTATTCTCTCCCTCTTTAAAGGCAGGAGATGTCAGAAGGGGGTGGGTAGTGATATGCAAAACATGGCCTCCATAACCAAAGTAGCCTGCAAAATTAGGTGTCAGCATGCAAAGCTTATTGATGTATGAATGCGGAAAATGAAAGCCGGCAGTAGACAGACGGGGCTAAAGGTGAGACAGCCACAGTGAAAGCAGCTGTACATCTACGTCAAGGTGTTGCTATATGAGCCTGCTTTTTTCTGGAGGGCCACAGCCTAACAAGCTGTGCCTGGCCATAAAATGATGAAACAATACAATGTAGGCACACACTGTGTGAATACCAAGTAAATTTACTTGGACCCCCCCCCCCCTTCAAAGTAGGCCTGTGTATTCATTAATAAATTCATATTCTGAGTTTTCAATAAAAGAAGAAAATGCAGTGTAAACTGGAGTTACTTAGTGACACCCAGCTCATTGCTTTTTATTGTTGCTTGCAGCTACGAAGCCTTCGCTGTGCACTAGTAGAATTTATTACTGTCTGTCTTTGTGGCAAGTTGGCGAAGTGAGCCTTTTGAAGAAAATTGACCCACACTTCATGAATATGATGAAAAATGCCAATAACACTACAAAGACAAAGCTCTTGACATTAGTGTGCAAAGAACTAAGAGACGGTAATGAAGATATTGCAATTACAAATCATATCCCTCCTCCATGGCTGAGGGGTGTGGGCATTCAGGAGCTGCTGGGAGACCCTGGTGAATAGTATGGGGGGGACAGGCACTGTTCCACTACCTGGACCACTCCCCATCCTCCATACTTTGAAGGAGGAAAGGGATGAGAAGAGGAAAGCAAGCAAAGTACTTAATCTAATCTAGTTTAATCTTCCCTCCTAGAAGGTTGCCCATTCTTTCTCTGAGCCTGTGCACAGAGGCAGAGTGATCTCTTTGCTGAGGCACAAGATTAGGAGCTATGGGGTCCAGCTTGTGCTTGCCCATCTGCCATACTCTTCCTATAAGTTCCTGGACACAGATCACTATAAGATTCCATGCCTCAGTTTCCTGCTCTGTAAAATGCAATTTTCCTTCCATGTTTTATGAATGTAGTCTACTTTGACTGGAATATCCTCTGAGCATGCAAGCCTCCTGTCTTTCAGTATTGCAGTAATAGTGATAGGTTAAAAATTAGCATTTTGCATGCAGGAAGGTCTGTCTTACAGGCTCCTCAGCAAAGTGAAAGAGAAAACAAACAGCAATGAGACTTGCAGAAGTTCTCCATTTACTTCTTACCCTGGTGATAAACAATTCATTCAGTGAAAAAATCTATGAAACAAACAGGGCAGTCCTCTGTTTTCCTCCTAGTAGCTGATGGAGCATTAGAACAAAGCAACTTCACGACAACAAATGTGAAGGCTAAGAGAAACTGAGCTAGAAAAAAAAAAATAAAACCAACGACAAAAGGTTATTTAGCCCTGTGTTGAACATTTGCCACTTTCTGAACTTATTATTCATCAATCAAGTTTTCTGTCACCAAGATAAACTGTAAGTGCCAGGCGCTTTGTTTATGCATTCTGCTCTTATATTTATTGTGGAGAGACCTGCTAAAAATCAAATAAAAAGCAAGTGTGCTATCTACTAAATTTGAATGTGACAGTCATAGGTATATCTTGCCACGTTGGAATATTGGTGCCAGAACAAATCAGTTCAGCTTTGCTGTACTCATGCTCCTCTTTCTACTTGTAGATGACACTTGTAAATTAAAGCAAACCATGACTGTTTTCCTCTGTGACATGTGGCCACTGATGAGATAATCATGAAGTCAACCAGAGCAACTTTGCATGTCTCTATAAACTGGTGGGTATCCAAATATAGGCTAACTGACTATATCAGACCTATTCCACTTGTGAATCCAGGCTGCTTTGGGAACATGGGGGCTTCAGACACATAGACACTGCATTGATCCTCACACAAGACCCTTCTGGTTTGCATATTGAGGTTTCAACATGCACAAGTTGTCTGCTGCATTTGCCAGTGTCCTTGCATCACTCATTTTGAGACACACAAAGGCCTCTTGGGACTGTTCTTAGGTATCTGCAGAGCATGGCAGTGGAGCGAGGGCTAAGCCCTTATCCTCAAAACTAGCTGTTTTGTTGCCAGCCTGTCAGATGTGATTTCTCCACTTGTTCAGATGTCATCAACAAGGTCATGTTAAGACCTCAAGGACTCTGTTTCTGGCTATGGGCCTTTAACATCCATGACTTGAAGTGGGCACTTCAGTAGAAGACAGTGGATTAAATCATTTTACTGTCTTTTACAATGAGAGGCTAAATCAGTGATGATTCACTATTCCTAAGTCTGCTATTCCTAAATGCTTTCCTCCTTCTTAATGGGCAGAAACTGAGATGTGCCCCAGTCTCTCTCCCTTCTCTTACCCCATTCTTTCCCCAAAATTTCTATGCAAATGATACCCAGAGAATGGGAGACACAAGTTTCAGCATGTCCACATCTTTTGGGTATTCTATGTAGTATGAAGATCCAGATACAGCCATGAAGCACTTGGACCTCTTAATTTGTGTCAAGGTATCTTCAGAATCTTTACTATCTCTTTTCTTATCATGTGGTGTCATTTGTCTGTCCTGGCCATGAGAAAGACCCACCACATCTGAGGAGTCAAAACAAGTGGCTGTACCAGTGCCCCGGATGGACAAATCCTTCCATCAAACATCCTTATTAGATGCACCACAAACCCAACAGGAGAAAAGGACTCTGTGCTTTAGGAGAACTAAGCTAGACATGATACTGTTTCCAGTATTTTACAAGTCACTTAAAGTTTTACAGTAAGTTATGGGGAGAAAAGAGATGGAGAAGGAAATTGAGTAGAGGTATCCAAAAAGCAGAAGCAGCTACTGTATAACAGCTGAAAAAAATAGAAAACTGGACTAGTTATGTCTGAATATCCATCCTTCCAAAGTCACTGCAGTTAGAAATCATTGCTTGTATTATTTGGCTTTGAAAACTAGGTGGATGCAGGAATCTCCAGAGGAAAGTGTGAGACCACGAGATAGATCAGAATGATACCAGCTAAAGAACAAAAAATTGGAGAAAGCCATATTAAGCAGATTGCCCAGATATAAAAAGTAGCGTTGAAATCCAGAGGAAAGTTTCATCAAAGGCTTGCTTAAGTGCAAAAGTTCAGACCTGACAAAGGAGCAGCTCATTTTTGGTTGCTTTAGAGCAAGACCTGTCTCCAAAGATCTGAGCGAGCAAAGGATGTTGTTCTCTTGCTCAGGTGAATGAGGTAGTGGCCCAGTTTGGCCACAGATGGGGAATCTCACGAGGAAAGAAGAACATACTAGGTAATGCATTGGAGTGACTCTTCTGAGCAGGCTGAATGCCTGCTGGGTAAAAAAAAAAAAAGGAAAAGAAAACACTGTAATTATACAGCTGCCCAGTTCTACCTTCTCATTCCTTGTTTCTGTGGCCATCAATTGGAAGATTCTACAATTATTTCCAGAGCATTTTGTGGCTCTTCTATCCAATGAGAAGTGTCCCATATACATTAAATAACCTCCCATACAAAGCTACAGGTTTACACTGCAACAGTCTGCTGGGGCACTCCTTCCTGTTGCTGGAATTGTGGACTAGCCTTGTGGTGAGCTGATCCTCACATCAAAAACGTTGGTTCACATTATCTCTTGTGGTGGGTTGACCTGGGCCAAGGTTCTCTATCACGTTCTCGCCCCACACCTCCCACAGCACGACAAGAGGGAGAGAACGAGATGGAAACAGCTCATGGGGTTTAGTAAAGGCAGTTTAATAAGCAAAATAAAGAAAGGCAAGACTGCACGCGTGAAGCAAAGCAAAGCAAAATTGAGCTTTAGTCTCTACTTCCCATAATAGGCAATGTCTGGCCCTTTCCTGGGAAGCAGGGCTCCGGAACACGTAGTGGTTGCTTGGGGGGGCAGATGTCTTCTTCCCCCCCTTTCCTTCCCCCCGCCCCGGTTTTTATCCCTGAGCTGACATCATATGGTATGGAATAGCCCTTTGGTCAGTTTGGGTCAGCTGTCTCAGTTGTGTCCCCTCCCAGGATCTTGTCCACCCCATCCCCTTGGTGCTGTGCCAGCCTTGCAGCAGTCACAACATCACAGGTTTTTTCTTCAATCCGAGGCACAGCGTTTCTGAAAACTGTATGGGGACATTAACTCCATCTCAGCCAAACCCAATACATCTCTGTAGCTTGCAAAAATGCAAATAGATAACAGGAGAATTTATTTGGCATAACTGATTATGGCTGATGATGACTGGAAATCCAGTTGTGACACTGCTGGACTTACCAGCACTTCAGATATGAGAAGAGATATTTTTCAGGTGTTGGCATGTTTAGCATTTTGGAATGAACAATTTATCTACCTGGGTTCATTCTGCTGCTCCCAGAACTGACAGTATATTAGCAGGTCTCATGAAAATCTGGTGTGACACTACTCTTGCATCTATATGTTAAAAAGAAATGAAACAGAGGCTGGATAAAAGTCCTTTGAAGTCTGTGGAAATGTCTCCCATCAACCTCAATATGAAGAGATGAACACAGAAATGTAGGATTGGAAAGGACCTCCTGGGTCACTGAGTCAGTGCTCTGCTGTCCCCTTCTCCATCAGTTGTTTCTCTTTAACTTGTCCATGGGCTGATGACGTGCTCAGCATATTGCTGAAAATATTATTGATACTGAGATTTTTGCATTGCAGGTAACCAATGGTTCCTGTGTGTTTGATTTCTCAGTTCTTACAGGCATGAACAATTCCCAGTACATCATATTAAAAAAAAAAATGTAGTTAAGTGAAGGAATGCAGGTATCTGGAAGACTGAAAGGGATACCAGATTATCTATATTCAGTCTATGTGTTTGTCAGAACTCTGAATTGTCATGGTATAGTTCCCAGTAAGTAGTGGATAGAATTCTTCATTGATCCTTGAATTAAATAGTGGGGACTGATCACAACAAAATGAAAAGAGCTCAGTTTTGTGGCAGCATTTCTGCTCTTTAAGAGTTAAAGTCAATAGGTAAAGGAGGCCTACGTTCTTTGGATTTTTTTTTTTGTGTACAAAACTATAAATGCTGAAAGTGAAAACAATTTATTGAAAGGTATGACTAGGAAGGTTTCATGCAATGCTATTCAGTGTCAATTATTTAAAGAGAATAGTAGAGATGGAAAGGGTTAAAATTAAAAGCTGTTCCTAAAGCCTGCAATAATAATACAATAGACTGGTAGTGGCCACAGGCAGAATTTACTGTCCTTGCTCTAGTGAACCAGTATTAACCCTTCAAGTGTCCTGGGTGGCTCTGTGCAGAGTGTCACTTTCTGCTCCACTGTATGGATGTATGCTTTCTGTCAGATTGCTCAATTAATTATAATTGTCCTACCTTTAAAGGGATGGCCCTGGGCATACTAGGGGGTGTGGCCCTCCTGGGGTTTTATTTCAAGCCATATCCTACTGTCTCCAACTCAGTCAATGAATCTTACTCATCAATATTTAATGACACAAGTGTACCTTCATTTATTTTTGTTAAATTATTCTTCTACATAGCTAGATAGATGCATTGTCTTCCCGCTATGTTTTGGAGACTGAGAAAATTCTGCCTAGCTGTGTTAGCATCTAAGAAAGAGGTGGGTAGCCCCACCAATAGATGTCTGTGGGTGCTACCTGCATGCTTTGGAAATGGGCATTACAGACCTCTTGTTCTGCTTCTGAGATGTGGAAATAGGCATTTTGCTGCAGATTCATTATTGAACAGGTATTGAAAGCAGCTTTTACCAACTGTGTAGCACACAGGAAGAAATGGGTCTTAAGGAATGGGGCAGGAGATACATTTCAAAGACTGCTTATTTTATTCTTTTAGTGCAACTTCTGTTGCTCTAAAAGCTACCAGTGACATGTTTTGTGCTGTTCACACTCTGGTATAGTCTTGGACAAGAACCACATCCTGTATATTATTGATATTTTATGATAAAGTAAAGCAATTTTAAAACATCGGGCTGCCCATCTGCTATGGACCACTTTTCACAATATTCAAAATAAATGTGTTTTCCTCTCCTGTTTTTGTATGAGTGAAATGCAGACCACAGTTAGGTTATGAGACTAGGGCCTAGGAATTTTTCTACTTTTAATCCTGTCTCTGACATTGATTCCTTCATTAGCCTTGGGCAAGTCATTTCACTTGGATATATTTGAATCACCACATCTATAAAATAGAGATGCAGTGAGGTGTCATGGAGATTTATTAGGCTATGTCTGTAGCATACTTTGAAGAAGTCAAACCATATACACCTGTTAATGAATGGAATTTTAAAATATGAATGAAAACATTTTCTTGTTTCAGAAGCCCAAGCTCTGACTAAGTGTCCTGCAGACCTGTGACTACCACTTCAGTCAGAAGGTATGATTTTCCACTCACTGTGTAAACTCATCAAACTAAAATTTGATGATCATTAACATTGTGGCAGTTGAATGCCAGAGAGTTTCCTTCTCAGAAATGTGTTGTTATTGCTGGATATCACATTGTTCCTATGAAATAAAAAAAAAACCATTTTTTGCAGTTATAAAATTTCCAGAGTGATTTAAGGATTGGTAGATACAAAGGGAAATCAGATTCCTGCATAATTTGATGACTATGGAGTTAAATCCTCACCTTGTGTGAGTGTTTTGCTACCAGCCTCAATGAAGCCAAGATCTCATCCAACTTACTAGTAAGCTTTGGTAAGAGACTTGGAGGATTCACTAGGACTTGGAGGCTTTCACACATTGATAGCTTGGCCTAGCAAAGATTAACAACCAGCAGAAGTCACTTTAGCATCTGGCCTTTAGAGGAGCTTGTGAGATGAGTTAGTCCCATTCTGTGCTGCCTGCATTAGCTGTGCTAAAGTTTTGGTCTTGGCAGAAAGACATTAAACTGGACATGTGGCCCAATCAGCCTTACCAGCCTGAGCGACACACCTGGGTATGAAACATAACTCACCTTTGGCACCAGCCAGAACCAAAACAAGCTGGTGCCAAACTCAGATTGTCCTTACTCATGCCAGACTTTCTGTAGAAAAGAATAAACCTCCTCCATGACTAATCTGTGCATGACTCACCAACTGTATCATAAAGCAAACCTCGAAGAGCTGTGGGAAACAACGGTGCACTGAGGCATGTTTTAAACGAATACTGACCCCGCTCAGCAGACAGTGAGGTTCACAAAGAAACTCAGTGCAGGAGACGGTTTCTGCAGGGATGGGGCAGCATGAGCACAGCGTGGTCCCCAGCCCTCCTGCTGCCCTTCTGCTTGGCCGCTTCCCGGACAGTCCCTGTGGCTGCCAGCTACCAAACAATTATTGTTACTGGTTTCTCAGCATCTCTTCCCAAAGATACTAAATGCTTTCCCTCCTGCGGCACATCAGCAGTGATTCAGGGGCTTTGAGGAGACCTCAAGATGCAAAGTAGTCATGGTACAGCTGGGAATGGGAGCAAGGGATACCAAACAGTCTACAGAGAGGAAAACACCTTAGTTAAGAAACAGATGGAACTTGGGGTGCAGTGGGGTTACAAGAAGATGGAACGACAATAGAAAGGATGAGTCTTCTTAGGACATAAAGTAACCCTGAGAAGTGATGGTGCAATAATAAGATCAGCTTCCTTATAGTCACTTAAAGCAATTTGAATTCAGCTCTTCCCTGTCCAGACATACAGTTTTAATCACACATGAGTCAGAGTGCACACAGATGATGAGCATAGCTGCATGCTCATGCTGGTTCATAGCACCCTGTCACTTACAGCATTCTGGAAAATATGACCAAGAGGACAACAGTAAGGCTTAATGCTGCAGGGCATGGCTTCATGCTTGGACCTGAATGAAAGCAGTAAGATAGATGTACTGAGATACAGCCACTCTTGTGTGAGTAGCAGTGGTGACAGGCATTTTTCTTGGGAGAATTAGGAAGGAGCATAATACTCCCAGACTCTCTGTTTAAGAACATTGAGCAAGGCTCCTTCTCCTCTTTGGGAAAGGTTCAGCACAGGTGTCTTCCTAACCAAGGGTAACAAAGAGGAGGAGCCTGGTCCTGCCCCTTCAGCCACACACACTAATGCCTTGCACTGAAAGGCTCCTCAACCATATCTGATGACCATATCTTCCAGGACATGATGGAGAAATTAGCCTTCAGTAGCTGAGTAAGGGGCACATCCAGGAGCAGTCTCTGACTTTTGCAGCATGGCAATTTAACACACAGAGCTCTGCTGTGGCTATTTTCTATGTGGGCTGACAACTTGCTTCTCCAGCCCTTGCTTAACTTGGTACTCATAACTAAATCAATAATTTCTCCTAGCACATAATATTACCAAAAAAAAAATAAAAAATTATGTTTAAAACGTCAGGTATTTGCCTGCATGATCTAGTTGTAAGATACTTCTAAAAGCCTGTGCTGAGGCCTTGCTACCCTCTGAGCACAATGCGGCTGGGAGTGTTGCAGAGGGAGCTTACTCGGCCCTGGGGGAATGCATAAAGAGGGTGTTTCCTGTGACTTGTTTGCAAACCCCTGTGGCTATTTTGAGCAGAGGTTCCTGGGATTTTACACAGTCATGTATATCCCTTCTGATTTGGAAAGATGGATTCTGTCCAGGATTTGGCTAAAAAAAAACCAGAAAGGAGGGGCCATGTTCAAAGGATGAATTTTGCTGTTTTAGAAATAAAATGCATCTAAGGCTATCACCATTTGCTACCTCCTTGCAATGCTCTTCTGCCCATACCTACATTAAATAATGAAGCTATAGAATGAACGCAAATGTACCTAAGTTTAATGTGGGACAAAGCAGTAGGTGCAAACCCATGGTGGTATGAGAGTTTCAGGCTTCAAAGGTACTTGTAAGTGCAGATAAGATCAGATCAGGTCAAAGAGGGAGCCTTGGCAACTATGGTCCTGCTCCATGGAGCATGGTGAGCCCTATTCTAGCTTGTCAGCAGTGGGTGCAACTAGTTGACTTGCCTGACACTGCTCTTTGGTTCTACACACTGCCAGTGAGGAGCTTGGTGTTTTCTCTGGGAGACCATGGGCTGTAAAGGAGGGAAATCACACAAACAAAAGTGGATGCTTCCTCTTTCCTTAGTATCCTGTGGGCCCCAAGTTGCTGCCTGCTTGCTAGGCTTCAGGGCACTGTTTATTTCTTTTTTCCCCCTATGAATTTGGTGGTGTCATTTTTACATTGGAAGCCTGTTCAACTGCATTTCTGGCAAACTCCATTGGTTAGACTTGTTTTACCACATCATCATCTTTTTTTATAGCCTACATCTGCCAGGAAAACTTTGTCATTCATGATCTTCCTTTTTGCTGCATTCATTTTCAGCTAGGCATAAAATGTCTTTGTATTTATAAAGTACCACAAAGCCTCCTGGTTCAATGGTCACAGTGGAAGGGATAAGACTGTGAAGTCCCTGTGCCATGGCATTAAGTAGTATTTGGAAGTGGGGAAGAGGAGGAAGAAGAAAATCCTCAGCATACAGAAGCAGGCTATGGGACCTTCACTCCTCTTCTCAATGGCATCCCTTCAAGAGACTGTTGCCCCAGGCAACTCCAAGTCTGCCCATGTCTACTGCTGGCTTGTTCTGGTGGAGAGGAGTTTTTCCTCCAGAATAAGTCCCATGATTGCAATTTCAGGCCTGCTTTTTTTCTCCCTTTTTCTATTACTTATCTTGCTATGGATGAGAACTATGTGGGTGCTAGCAACTGTGTTTAAACATGAGAGAGAACTGAAGTGCAGCTGTGTTTTGGTCACTGGTTTTCTATACCCACAGTGTGAGTGTTCCAAAGATATCTAATAAAACATACAAAGTTCAGTTGCTGTTCTGTTAACAAGGTATCCATGGTAGAATTCACGGATATTTTGCACAAGACTAAATGGAGGAACAAATGTCCCTCAGAGCATGGTTTTGTTACAGTCCCTTAGTTTCATCACATTGGACAAAAAACTTTGAAGTTCTTTGGAGAAAGTTCACGTGATTTTTCAGGAAACTTGTTTGGGGTGAACCTGGGATGGCCAGCAATTTGGGTAAAAAAATTAAGATTTTGTATAACATCTGCTCAAAGCCATATCAACCCTCACGCACAGCTTAGAGGACTGATGGTTGTAGTTGCTCCTCACTCAAAGAGCTGAAACCACTTCTTAGGCACAGAGAATAATGACCATCTCTTTTTTACAGGAACCTGGGCATAGATGGACCATGGACGGAATGAAATATGTGAGCAACAGGTATGTTCCAGGTGTTCATTGGGGATGGATTTGGATTCCTGATTTTAAGTACCCAATTTTGACATTTTGGTAGTCATGCAAATGCCTTGAAAGTGATGAGCAAATTCTCTTTGGCCTTCACGGGCTCGAGAGGAGAAACCTTAGTGAGTGAGCAGAACGACAGATGCAGAAGTCAGTGCTCTGCTCTTTGCCACTGAAGTCTGTCTCCCTCCTCTGCAACTTGCTTCTGTGGAGGCAAATAAAAATTCAGGGACTTGTGCCACGCTTTCCTCATAATGCATGTGTACAAATATTTGCATGCAATAGTGGTTCAAAGGAGACTGAAGATGCTATCTTAACTGTGGTGCTTTCCCAGACCATTGCTGTGCTTTGCCTTTGTGAATAAAGGCAGTAGTGTCTGCAGTCAGGAGATCTCTCATACAGATTTAATCTGGCTGTTTTCCTCCTTAGGGAGCAGAGTTGAAGATAGTGAAGTTCAAGGTAGCGTGTGTTTGAGTTTTGCAAGTAGAATAGACATAGAAATTTGAAGCCTAAATTGTACATTCTAGTCTTCTTATGGAAATGGTGTGCAAAGAGGAAGTGAAACCTTTAGTACCAAACATGTGCCAGTTTTTAAATACTGATAGAGATCTTGAGAGCTTATTTAAAAACACCGCATGCATACATGTGCACACACACATACACATGCTTATACATATGCATGTCTATGTGTAATGTTTATAAACAACACCCTCGCCTAGAATCTCTGCTTAGAGATTCTATTGATGATTGCTTTATTCATCTTGTGGCAGACCCATTTAAATGAAAATACGTTCCCCATTTCCTTGTTACTATAAATTCTGCACTATGGAGAAGTGGCGAAGTGCACTATATACATCCATGGAGAAATGCCCTGTTGAGAAGAGTATTATACAGGGAACAATTGACAGCCCTTCACTTCAGTGGGTACATTTCTCTGTACAGCTGCATCACCACTAATGATAAATGAGTAATGTTTGATAGCTGGCTCCGTTGTCTGACAGCTACAGTTTTGGCCAGAGGGCCACGACAGGCTTTAGACTTCTGTTCAAAATGAGTTAAACATATTAGGTATTACGAAGCCACAGAAGCCTCGAGAATGAGTGCTGAAATGAGTTATCAAGGTATGCTCCTGGGTACACAACTTGCAAAGCAGATGTCATTCTAATAATGTGTGATATAGAACATGTCTGGCCTAAACCCTGCTGGATGAAATATGAAGCCCCGTTGGTGATATTTAATACCATTTTATGAGGTGCCATCTTATAAAGACAATGCCCGCCTTATGTGGAATGCTTAAGGTATTTTGCCAAAGGCACTGGGAGGTATCTGAACTAAGTAGAATTTTTATTATTTTATAAGCCTTTACTTTGTAATATTTCTGTTTCTACATTATTGTGGTACAAGCTGCTCTAACCCTTTGTCTAGTGAACTTCATGAGCGGTTTACTGATAGATTGACTGATAGCCAGGGCTGCCTGTGGCTGTAAAGGCCAGTTCCTACCTAAACATATTCTTAGCAAAAAAACAGAGTAAAATGGAAAGCAGACTTCAAAAGGAAATAAAGCTTTAAAGGAGAAACTCTAGGAAAAGAGGTCCTTGAAGGTATGAGATCCAGAGCTTTTGGTGTTTTTTAAAGGAGTGGGGCCTGAGAAGGTTGTGAGTTTGTGTGTTATAGCTGCAGCATTAGTTTAGTCTTGAATTCCTGTTGTAAACTTTGACTTCCCATTGAGATTTCTGGATCCCCCTGCTGCTATCCCAAGGACATGCACTGAGTCACTTAGTTTAAGGCAGATGACGAGTGGTTTCCCTCTCCAGTTCTCTATTTACATATTTCCATTTAACGTTGCTTTTGTGGAACAAAATTGCATCCTTGTTCAGGTCTGTTGGAAAGCGAAGGCAAAGGGAGTGCAAATAGTTATTCTGAGCAAATTAGGTATCTCCTTCCTGGGATGCAAAGACCATGCTGACAGCACTGCTGAGTTAAAGACCCCAAAGGGGGCAGTACTTTCATTCCAGTGATACTGAGTCAGTGTAAATGGACTCAATGCTGAGATTCCATTGCCACTGTTGGAGAATCTGGTCCAGTGCAGCAAGGGAATAGTTTTCTCGTCTTCATCCCTACATCATTTTGTTTCTCACAGTCCTTCTAGTCTTCCACGCTTCTCTGTTTTGCCTCTGCTGAGCAAATAATACAATAGAAAGCAGACACTCCCCAAAGTGCTCACTAGAGAAGGTTGATGTGCCCCAGCAGCTGCTATTGCTCAGTGAGACGATCAAGTGGAGTGTGCTTGGGACCCGTGGTTTTCCTCCTTTAAAGGTCTCCTGCTCAGCCATGATCCAACTTTATGAACCCCACAGGACCAGATCCCTGTAACTACTTCTGCCCATCTGCTTGTCTAAATAAATATCAGCACCGAAGAAATTACACAGTTTGATGTGTCAGTGATCACTGTGTACAATTTCTAGCTTGAAAGATGTCCCTCTGCTAAAATATGTGGTGATTCTTACTCTTAACCCTAACGCTCTCCTCCTGTCTCCTCAGCTAAGTGATCTCTTAACGTGTGGTCGTGCAGCCTGATATGAGGACATGTTAGGTTAACTCCCTTTGCTAAAACCCTACTAACTTTTTTTTTTTGCCCTTGAAAAACTTGCTTTCTTTTCCAAATGTATCATCCTGTGAGCCCAAGGTTCGCAGATATTCAGATTCATCTTCCTTTATACCATAAACATGCCAGAGATATATAATCCATTTGGACACTGGCAAGTGATGACTTTCAGAGGCAGAATGGGTACTGAGGGGCCCATAGTTATACAGTAACATCAGCTTGGCAACAGCTTATTCATTGTGCTAGATGATCTGTCCATCTCCCTGCCTATGGCTTGTAGCACATAAAATACAGACAGAAAGTCGGACCAAATATTCTGTGTGCAATGCTCTTTGCATCTCAGCCTGGCTTTTCTACTCCCTGTTTTAAAAGCACTCGTGGTCCAACTGTCTGGTTGAGACGCTGCGTTTTGAAAGAAAAGTGTCTTAGAAATTCCTGAAAGTTGCTGCTCAGTATATGACATGTCAAGTTACATCTGCTGTGTCACAAAACATCAGCGTGTTGCGAAAGACCATAATGAAAGGTGACAAGATAGGCTGTAAACACTTTCGGTTGATGTTTTTGTTTATCCCAGAGCAGATTTCGTGCAATGTCATGATCACATGGAGAGTTTGGCATCTCTTTCATCACTCAGTAAAACTTCTGCCTGTAGTGAACAGCCAAATGACCCTGAACATTTTGGGTGTGAAGGTAGATTAGCCTTTGTGCCAATGTTTGCAAAGTGCTCCCGGAGGTGCTGTCCCTGCCCCAGCACATGTGGTGGTGGCTCTGTGCTTGGGTAGACCCAGGGGCACCCATGATGGGAAAGGAGCTCTAGGTGGCATTTCCATTCCCAGCCCCAGCTGTGTCCCACCACCAACACAGGTGCTGTGTGAGGAATTCCCCCTCACCCTCCAGCACACATGTGCCCAGACATGGGGCTCCCCAAAATGACGTATGTGGTAGAAGTCAGGGTTCTCACAGTGTGCTGGGGAGCTTCAAGGGGCTTTCTTTACCTCTCAGAGAAAGCTCATGACCTCATTTGCAAATCCTTCATTTGAGCTGTACATGTGGCTTATGTTTATTGAGATTTTCTACTTGGAGCTCTTTTCCTTAAAATCTGTCCTTATGGTTGCTAAAATCCACACTGGTCCTGTTCTAAGCTGTGCAAGGCTTTTAGCTTCTTTTTCCTCTCAGCATTTTTGTTGCCTATATTGTTGCAGGAGTTGAATGGGGAAATGCACAGAACTGGGAGATTAAAGATGTAAATTTTATAAACAGAAATCAAAGGTCTTAAATCCTGAGCAAAGAAAAGCCAACATAAGTATGAACATTAAAAAACATACATAAATAGTACTTCAAGGCTGAATGTGTTAAATTATTCAACAGTTAAGTCCTAAGTGTTCTTAAACTTAAGTATAAAAATGCCCTTGACAATATTTCATAGCTGTGCATTTCTTTAAAATATTTAGCATTCTCATTAAAGAGAATGACTTTATTTTATATATTAGTTACACTCCTGCTTGTTAATATGAAGGAATTTAGTAGCAAAGAGCATTCTTATGTATATAAGCTGAAGACAATTTACATATAAAGTTGGACGACTATTCACTTTTTATTTATATCTGGATCGTCTGCATCCACGCATAGCTATAGAGCATTTAAACAAATTTGTTCCTTAATGTGTAGTATTAATACCTACTGTCCCCAAATATCATTTGTTAATGCCATCAAGAAGACAGGTTCATTCAAAGCTACATGGACGTTCTTGCCTTTGAAAGACTTAATGAACCTTACATTTTTGGTATACTGCACAGTGTAATGCCTATTACATATTCATTGCCAGAATGGAAGATTTCCTTTAACTCTGAGCTTCCTGGTCTAGTTCACTGTAAAACATTGTCAAAAGTCACAAGAGACTTTCACTGAAAATTGTGACTCTTGATAGCAGGATGTAATGGGGAGGTTTAGAATAGAAGAACCAGTGGTATATGGGCCCAGGGGGAATTGTTCTGACAGACAAATGGATGGATAATACAGTTTTTGACATAATGGGATGAAAAAGTTTATGCCAGAAAGAACTGAATTAAAGTTATTACTTTAAGGAAATTCTGAATTTCTCAAGACCAGCAGTATTACCTGCACGTGTTTCATTTGACTGCACCTCTGCATAGCAGATTTTTGAACAGGGTTGGTTTTGAATTGATTTATAAGCTTACTAACAAATCTGCAATAAAAATTGTAGTTACTTTCTTGGAAGTAACTCTAGTAACATCATTTTACAGGGTGGTAGTTTTTTTGAGCAGGATTTTTTGATCTGTCTGTTTTTTAAAGTCCTGCATAATCAGTTTGCCTCTGAAACTCCCTTTTGTAAAGGAGAGCAAAACAAAAAAGGATATTATTCTGATTTTTCCTCTGGAATAGTGGGAGATTACATAAGACTATATTATTTTGTAAACATTTCTTCTTCTTAGTGTTTTGTGAACTTTGGACTCAGCACCTCTGAGATCCCAGAGCCATGGTGAGACACAGAAATCGGCTGATGCAGAAACCATCACAGGATCAAGGCCTTCATTAATCAAGGCCATCCAAAAAGGCCTGTACATTTTTCTATTAGTTATTTTTAAGTGCTCGCAGGGCTGAGCTGTCAATTAGACAACACTTCTAGAGGAGCTGGGTGAGCGTGTGCATGTGTGCACCTGAGGGTTTGGCCACAGGTCTCTGGAGTGGGGATAGTGCAATAACAGCCTCTCCACCCTGAAGCCTCTGTCTGAGCTATATTTCACATGAGCTGGAAGTGACTAAGCCAGTGGCTAAGATGCAGAATAAGTACAGTGGAGAGAGGCCCTCATAATGGCAAAGATGAAAAATGTGTTAGTGCAGAACAATGAAGTGATGGTAAATCTAAGATGTAGGCACCAGTCACCACTTGTACCATGCTGTTGTCAGAAGTATTTTGAGATATCTGAGTGAGCAGGCTGAGAAAGGAGCGCTAATTATGCCACATTATTCACTTCTGCTCATTAGGTATTGTACAAAGGCTCTGCTTTTTATGTATATGTTAAAGTGCCAGCGACAACAGGAGTAGATAACTTCATGTTTCTTTTGTCTCACTAGTGGGTCGGTTCAGACAGAAAAATCATGTTTTCATGGACCTGGAACTTTCCACACTCCAGAATTAGATATTTCCTCTTGTGTCACCCCAAGCAAATAGAAAATGGCAACTCCCTCCCCCTCGACACCCAGCAAAGCCAAACTACACTAAAGCAAAGCTCCTGTGCCCTACGGCAATTCCTCACTCGGTGCCTACATGAGAGTGTGTGAGATGGTTCCTGCTTTCTCCCCTCTGCTCAGAATAGGTCCCTATGTTGTTGAAAAAGCTCTTCCTACTTAATCCCTCTTCCCCAATCCCCTCAAATAGCTTCAGGGGCAATTTGACAGCCACAATCTAACCCCCTTGCTGACATCTCTCCCTGGGTCATATTGCCCCATCACGCTGCCACTTGCCCCTCCATCATCCTGAATCTGCAGGTAACCATCTGCTCTCCAGCTGAGTGTCAATGAAATGAATTCAGCTGTTTAATAAACTTTGAATGGTATGTATAATGCATTCGCTCTTAGATGTTTTACCTGCCTCACAATCCTTGTATTGCATTTGGACCTGTAAATGAGCCATTAGGAAAAGATGAATGGAAAGGCAGAGGATTGGTTTATTGAAATTATTTATATATGAGAAATATCTGACTTTCAAAATTCATGGCTCTTTAATGCTCAAATCACAGAGAACATATTAAATCTAAGAGGAGAAGAACAGTACTGCACTTCCACACTAAGGTGAATGAAATCAAATTTGGACATTGAAATCTACCCTTCTCCACAATGAAAATTGCCTTGCTCTTCTAATTATGAGCATCACAGAAGTCACTGTTTCAGTGAAATACCCTGCAGCTACACAAAAAGATAGACTGGAGAAGCACATATCTACCAATAAGTGGCACTGAGCATCTACTCCATTTCTCACACAGGTTGGCATATCTCTCAGTGGTCCATCTGGTAGAATTGGATGGCATTTATCAGGAAATAATCCAATTGTGGCATGCCAAAACCTGAACATGAAAAGTACTTGTGCCTAGTGTCAATCATTCACCCTCTGACAGTTCAATAAACATCCTTTCTGTGATGGTTTTCAGGAACACTGACACCCAAAATGCTGGAAACAATGCCAGAGATGGAAATGACAATGCTCTGTGAAATATCAAAAGGGACCGACACAACCTGGCATGGATTTTGCCAAGTGTTGCTTAGCAATACAGCGTGCTTGTGGGCCGCTGGCGTGTCAGGATTAGCTGTGAAGGGAGTGATATTCACACCTTTGCTGAAAACCCATCCTTCCCAAATAAAGGAGTGCAAGATAGGGAGGCAAGCGCAGCATCAGCAGGAGCCAGGGGATGCTGCAGCCACAATATACAATTTTAGGCTTCCTAAAAGCCATGTGCCCTTCCTGGTAGCATGGAAAAATAAAATGCCTCGTCCCAGTATGGTAAGGACACAGTTCCTGTCCCACTCCGCTCAGGGTCTCAGAGGCTATGAGGTGGTTTCTTGGCCATTTGCTTTTGAGGCTGGGATCAGAAGGGGCCAAGTTTTGCTACCAACAGCTCTTGCAGGATGTACGTGCAGGCAGAATTTGACCTGGACTGGGTTGGTTACTGGTGCTCAGGGGTGATGACGACATACGGGAAGAAAGCCTGAACCTGGAACTTGGAAGTGAATAACCAATATGCCTCCTAACGAAGTGTGAAATAAGGACTGTCATTTTAACAGCATAATTGGTGATAGTAGTAAGAGGATGCAAGGAGCTCTCTTGAATCAAAGAAATATCTTGTTCACTTGCTGAATTTCCCAAGTGAGCCCCTCCTCATGACTCTTCAGTCACTGCCACCCCACCCCGTGAGGGATCCTAAAGTGCCAAAGCAACATTCCCAGAAAAACAAAAAGTGCTTGGTGGCCAGAGGGAAAACATCCTGTTTTATATTGCAAGAACCACTTTGCTACTGAGGAGGAAACTGAATTGGGAGAAGTGAAATAACTTGCCTATAGCCACTGACAGACCTGGGAACTAAACTCTGGCCTCTTTAATATGCCAAATCCTGGAGCAGAGGCTCACGAGGTCTAACCAAATCGCCTTTTATCTGTGTGCCTGGTAAGTGGGAGTGGGAGGAACGTCTGCATATCAAATAAAGTGGTTTTGTCTGTCTCGAAATTCCAGGTTTTCAGATCCAGGAATCAGCTGATGCCTGGAGCATATAAACTGCCTTTTTGGTGTGGTGAGGACAGACCCACGGGTCCAAATGCAGATGTGCCAGCCAAGCCTGTCCAAAGGGAGATACTGGGATCTGCTGCTAGTCTGGAACTTGGAGGGAAGTAAGTTGCATGGGGAGGCACCTGCGGGGCAGTACAGGTTTATTGCTACCCGTTTTGGCTCAGAGCTGTCTAGTCTGTAGACACTGTAGTGGCAGTGAGGCTGCAAATATCGTGGAGAAGGTGCTTTCGAACAGACGAGTGCCCCAAACAGAAATCCTGAGGTATGCAGATTCTTATATATACTTATGACAGTTTTCCAGGGAGAAGTGCAAGCTAACTCCATCAGTGCCTTTGAGCCTTGACTTGTTAATTGGCATTACTTCTAATTCCCAGCTATATTTTAAGGTATGAACCTGAGGAATTTTAAAGTCATTATGTGGGTGAGGGACTGATAAAAATAAATCCTTCAGGTTTGAAAGTGGCAGAGAGGGAATAAAAGGTGTTAAGAAATCCAGGAGTTTTCAGCCAATTGGTTCAAAAAAGCATCCGGGTGGACTGCAGCTCCTGGAGAAAGGTCACTGATACTACTCAGGGTACCTCTTTTTATGAACTTTATGCATCACATAAAATAAATTTAAAGCAGTTTAATTTAACAGTCTAATTAGTCATGGCTTTTTCATCTTGTCTATTTAACTATACATGGAACAAAGAGAAAGACACAGGGCCAAATTCAGAACTGGCACAAATCAGCCCTGCAAGGAGGAAGCCGTTCCTGCTCATCCAGGGCTGAATGTAGATGAGAGTGGCCAAATTTTTCCCTGGGGATAACACCCCTAATGTCTGAAGACTTGCACCACAGATGAATTTGGCTGCCAGGAATTCACCCTGTGTAGAGCAGATCCCTGGGTCTCAGTGTTCAGAGCTTGTGCCAGGCAAGCTGGAACGTGGGTAAAACATTTGGGAGAAATGGTTTAAAGAGTCGAGATAGTTTGGAATTAAACTCCTCTGTGTGTTGGCTTCAGAAAGATTCATGTGATCATTTCCCTTCACTTCAGTCCACTTGATTTACACCTCCTTTCACTTTAAATTTCATTGTTCATAATCTCACGATCTGAGGCAAACAGCAGTCACATGAGTGCATCCTCCACTGGAAATGAGTGACTCTCCACTGCCTTTGATGTGGTTATACTGGTTATACCATTATACTAAATTGCACCTAGCTCTCCAGGTCATGTACACAAACTCATAACATCAACCATATTTTGGTGCAGAAACATACGTCAATCCATGTTTACAAAGGTGAGGTTTCTCAGCAGATTTCCAGCTCATAAAGTCTTAGGCCAGCTAAAACCTAGATTTCTAAGTCCACAGTTAGATTCTGTTATTTGGGAGGGTGAAAGCTGCCAGCTTTCATTAACAAAAAGAATTTTCTAATATTGTAGATTCTAGCAGAAATCTATGTTGCATTGGTTGAGGCACAGGTCTCATTTATTTTGTGATGTATTTTTGCAAGAGTATGTACTAGGGGTAGGTTGCCACCTGATGCTGGCAGGCAGTGGAGGGGCTTAGGGGGACAAAGCTGTCTTAACCATGTGTCACCCCAACCATGGGCGACACAAGAATCTCTTCCAAATGACTCTTCTCAGAGTTTTCAAGTTACCATTTCCCCAGGCAAAAGTAACTACAACAAACAATATGAGCACAATAAAGAAATTCAAATGTATCTTAAACTACCTAATAATTAACCTCATTCAATTAGTCTCTGGGGTGCTCAGTGCTGCTGTGTGGTCTCCCTGGAGGCACTGCCAGCACCACAGTGGTGAGTTAATGAGTTCTGGTTGAGTCTTGTCTGCAAACTTGGCTGCCTTGCCACCGCTCCTCCCCTGGCCTGAGGTTCCTAGGAAGAACACCCACTTCCGAGGACTTGCTCCCTTTTCCTGCTGGAAGCCAGTGAAATACTCAGTCCTCTCCTGTAATGCATTTCCAAGGTGCTGCCTCCACAGGGTTAAGTGAATGTGGGGCTCAGCAGAGTGCTATCCTATGTCCACTTTCTGGGTACCCTGCCTGACCTTTTCTGGTTGATGTGGGTCCCCATATCTGTCACAAAAAACCCAGGTCTCCATTTTGGCAATATAGTTTCAAGAGAGTGACTTAATCTTCTCTTTGGGAGGTGGAATCTGTAGATAATCAGTTTTTCCTGTCAGGTCTAGTGTCCTTTTAAGTTACTCCAGTTTCTTTTGAAGCTTGGTGTCTCCAGGCAATCAGATTTTTGCATATCTTTCTCTTACTTTAACTTCCTGTTTCATTTGGCTTTTGCACAGCAACATGCTCTTCTCAAAGTTTCTTGAAACTGGTTATAGTTTTATCCTTCTTCAGTTTCAGTCAGCACCTCTGCAGACTCTGGATCTCTACATCATCAAGAAGTTGCATTTTCCCATGAAATGCTGCACGTTCACAGAGTCCACAAAAAGAGACCTGAGTGTGAACATCCAGCACAGGAACATTAGCCCAGTTTCACAGAATCACAGTATGTCAGGGGTTGGAAGGGACCTAGAAAGATCATCTAGTCCAACCCCCCTGCCAGAGCAGGATCACCTAGACGAGGTCACACAGGAATGCATCCAGGCAGCTCTTGGATGTCTCCAGAGAAGGAGACTCCACAGCCTCCGGGGAAGCCTGTTCCAGTGCTCCATCACCCTTACTGTAAAGAAGTTCCTCCTCGTGTTAATACTAAACCTCCTGTGGTCCAACTTACTCCCATTCCCTCTTGTCCTAACATTGCATTTCCAAATGCATTTCTCTGTAGGTAATGAAAAATGTTTTCTATTCCTCTACATAAACATCTGTATGTTAGGATGAGGGGCTGCATCAGTTCCTTCAGCCCTCCTCTACTGGGAGCATCCCCACTTCTTGGAGATTCTCAAATCTTTTTCAGGGTTTTCTTTCCCACCTCTCTGACAAGTGTCCTACACACGATA
This sequence comes from Bucco capensis, assembly GCA_013396975.1. Taxonomy (NCBI): domain Eukaryota; kingdom Metazoa; phylum Chordata; class Aves; order Piciformes; family Bucconidae; genus Bucco; species Bucco capensis. Next base: position 450,116 of record VWZO01022441.1, on the reverse strand, counting down.
TCTAGAAGTCCACAGCTGCCATTTTTTGAGATTTAAATTTTAATATCATTATTGCTTCTGGCTTTTCTTTTCCTAATACTACTGGAATTGGCTCCATGCTGACTTGTGCACTGTTGCTGGACTCACAGCTGCTAACCTCTCTTTCCAGGCTGAGTCCACCCATGTCCACATTCAACAGTGTCAGTTGGTGCTGGGAGGACCCCAGAGCCAGTGCTGCTGGTGATGGTGTCTCCACTGGCACACGTGCCTCTCCTATACTGTTTCATACACAGAGGAGGACAGTTTAACACACTATTTTCTGCAGACTACAACCTTCACTACCTTATGCCTTCCTGACTTGGGAAGTATTTTCCTGTAGTACTTTGTATTAAATGGCTCATAGTGCTGCTTTCCAGGAACTCTGTTCTGGACATGATTAATTCCTTTGTGTGGCAAATTTTAATTGTTTTATCAAAGTTTTTTTTCTGAGTGTGCCAATCTTTTTCCCTGGTGTTTAGCCCCAAATCCCAGCCATAATATATGTGTTCTAATAAGAGACTCAGACCTGAATATTGTAAGATTGGCACTACAACCTTATGCTACTAACAGGCTCTTTTATGGTTTCATCTGGAGTTTGTACCATGTTATTTTTCTTTACTGAAAAATAAGACATTGGTGAATTGCATCTCTCAAGAGAGATGGTAGGAGGCCCAGAGAGTGTATGTAAGATAATGAGTGATCAATAGCGAGAGGCCAGGAGAGTGGAGGCCCAGTGTGTGGAAGCTCCAGTGGTTGATTAGGAGACCAAGACAGTGGGGGCTGAGCCAGTAGAAGACCAAGAGAGCATGGTCCTAGAAAATGGGAGGCTCTGAGTGTCAGAGGCCTAAAAAATGGAAGCCAGGAGAGCGGGAGGCCCAGAGAGTAGGAATTGAAACTGGTGGAATGCCAACAGCAGAGGCTGAGTGGGAGGCCCAGAGAGTAGAAGCCCACAGTAGAGTTTGACAGAGTGGGAGGGAAGCTCAGAGACTGGCAGCCCCGCAAGTTGTGGCCAAGAGAGGGTGAGGCACAGAGAGAAAAAGCCCAGCCAGTCTGGGCCCCATAGTGTGGGGCTCAGTGAGGGAACTGTGGCAAGTGCAGGCACAGGGTGGGGAGGCCCAGGGAGGGGGCGGCAGGAGGAGCAGAAGTCTGGTGAGTGCAGTGCCCAGACAGCACAGGCCCTGCAGGGGCCTCAGGGGAGCAGTTGCAGGTGTGTTTTCCTCTCCTGAGGGCACCATAATCTGCTCCTTAGTTACACTCTCACTGTTTTTTCCCTAAATACTCAGTTTCCCACTCAGTGCTCGCTGGCATGCACATGTGTGTGGCTCCCCTCAAGCCTGAGGTAGGGACATGGTGTGTCTCAGCCTGGCCACTGTGGCTCCAGCCTTTGAGCAGGCTCACTGGGCTCCAAAAGGCTCATAACCCCTGAGTTGTGCTTAATCAGGCAGCACTCTTAGATTAATTGCAAGGGCTTTTCTGTACCCATCCACAGAGATAAATGCAGAGAAGCCAATCTGGTAATTGCCTTGAGTGCTGGTGTACTTCTAAGTTGTTCCCAGGCCAGGATAAGGCTAGATGAGGGAATATTTGCTGAGCCATATACTGAGCACTTACTGCTGCCCCAGCTGATAAAGATACCAGGGAGTTTTTAACAGGGCACAACCAGGGACAGGGGCACTAGAAAGGGACCTAGTGAAAGAGAGGGGCTAGGAAGGGGTCAAGAAGGTTGTCACAGGTGAGTACAATGTGTTATAAAAAAGGGAGGGGAAACTCCTACTTTGGCTTTGCTTTGACTATCTCCTGCTTCTAAATAGTTTGAAACCTGCTGCTGGGGTTTCCTACATGCTCCTTCAAATCAGAAAAAAAAAGAGGTAACCATTTTGATCATCACCCTTGAACCAGCTGCACCTCAGATGTGATACTGTGATGGTGACCCATCTGATGATGCCATTACCCAAAGGTAAGGTGTTCTTGTTTGGTTTTGGTAGTGTACAGTGTTCTCAGCTTGGTGTGGGACATATGTTGCTGTGTCATAGAGGATGCTGGGGTGTAAACAGAAATAAAGGAGGGAGCAGGAGCAGAGATGCAATTTGAAGTGGATTGGTGCTTTACTGGTAGGTAGAGAGGGAAAAACAGCCTTGGCACCTGTTAGTGGCCATTAAAAACTCCCATGTTCTGCTAATCTGTGCTGGTAAAAAGGCCATCTGCTAATGCTCAAAGGTCATTAAGTTACCAGGCCTGTTTATTCCTCGTGCACTGCTAGGCCAAGCCTTTCTGAGTAAAGAGGGCTTAAATGGTTATTATGGTGGCGCCTGCTCATGCTGCTGGATGGTTATGGGTCTGTCAGTATTTTCATTAGAAACCCAGACTTCCAGGGCTTTTTAAACTCAGCCATTAAAATGCCTGCTTCTCACTGCCTGTGCAGGTTGTGGCATAGCCTGCCAGGTTTCAGGGACAGAAGGAGTTCGTGTAGGTGCCTAGTTTGTTTTTTTTTAATTGTTCTTTTAAGAAATCAATCCAGCTTCTATTCTAATTTGAGGAATTGAGAAGTTCAGACAACTTTGGTCTGAGGTGTTCTGGCAGTGCTGCTTTAACTGGGGTATGGCTGTGATTTGGACATAGAAGTTTTATGTTCGGTTGGATTATTGTGAAACTGCTTATTGCATTTATATTTTCATTACAAGAAACAAAGCAGAAAAAGAAAAAGCTTTAAAAAAGCAAGATTTTATGTGCAGCTCTAAGGCCTACTTTTATTCCTAGAGGTGTGAGGCTGTGTTGGATGTTGATGGTGGGGTTACAAGAACCAACAGTGTGGTCTGCCTGCATAAATTACACTGTCCCTGAGCAGGCAGCATCTGTGCCTACAACAGAGCCTGTGCACTATGGGTGGGTTAGGGGAGAAGCTGATGCCTAGACTCTGAATTGCCTTGATTTGGTAGGCTTTAGTCAAACCTTTAAGGTTACATTAACATAGTTTTCTTGTGGTTAAATGGAACTATCAAGAACTTTGATAATTCTTTCTTCCTTCTGAGACTTCCCAGTAATAAAATGAGAAGTACCTGCTCAAGTTTTTATCCTTCATTTCTGGTAATGACAGTATCTCATAAAACCCTGCCTTTTATCTTCCCCAATTAGCAGAGTCGCTGCACCCTTGTGCAGTTTCAGTTCTGAGTGTGCCAAAGCCTCTTCTCGAGCTCAAAGTGTCCTCTCAGTTCTGTGGAGCCAGCCTGTCCATGGCATGCACCCTCCAATCTCTGCTCCTATTGGCATTGGATTCATCTTTCACTTTCTGTGTGACATAAAGAAACCCAGGTCAATGAATAACGAAAGCTCATTCCAAACCTGGGCTCTTATAGTTTGGTCTCTGCTACCTTTAAATGAAGCTTCTATCACACATCTGTTTTTATTTATTTAGTTAGTTAGTTAATACATTCAGACTTTCCTTTGTGGATTTCATGGGGGTTTTCATCCAGGATTTAAGAACACTGGTATCTGTGATTCACTTTTTCTTCAGGTTGCTTTTATTTCTATTGTGACTGAGCTCCGAGCCCAGCCAGGAACAGGATGCTGTTGTGCCAGCCACTGTGTGTAAATAGGGAGTATGTTTGGCTTTGGAGAGCTAAAAGCCATAAAAGGGCATGTAAAACAGTAGAGGGGAAGGAGTTTCTGTCTGTTTTCCAAACTGTGATCTTGAACTAAAAAAACCCCAAACAAAACCCAAAATAAAATAAAAAAATAAATCCAAAGGTCTCCCTAACTCAACAGAGATGTTTTTGCCAGAACTCTCTTCTCACTAGCCAGTCCTTCCTAAATCTCTTACAACCCAACAGGTAGTTAAAATAGTCCTGACTAATCATAACCAGGACTGCTGGCTGCTTGTGTGCTGTTCTGACTATGCACCACAGTCAAAAGCTTCAGGAGGTATATAGACAAAGTAGGTACTGAAAGAACTCAAAACAACTGCAGACCTGGTTTTCTGTGTTGTGGATTGGTTGGTTTTTTTTTTTTGTTTCTTGTTTGAAGGGTTTCTTTTATTAAACTGCTATAAAAGCAGGCCCTGGGCCTACGCTGCAGATGTGCCATAGTCCCCTGCTCCAGTGCTTCCTATCCAAGTATTTTTAACCTTATTAAACAGCAAACAGAGCCTTTGGCTGTGGTGGTGGAGCTCACCAACTCTCATTATAAACTTTCTTTGGTTTATATATGTCTCTCAAGTATAAGTCTACAGCATGGTGGGATTTAGTTGCTTTAAAGGAGGCTGGAGCTGATGGTGGGCCTCTAAGGAGGGAATTTGTTCCCTCCTTAGCCTTTTCATGCTCCTCAAATTTCAGTTGCATCTTCTAAAATTTTTATTTTATTGAAACTGTAATTTACCAAAATTGAAATTTGCTTTTATCATTAGGTCATGTGAACAACATCCTTTTGACTGAAATTTAGTTTTAGTTTCTGGCATTGTTTGGGACAGCCCACAGCCAAGGTGCTTTTTGCCTGAGGCTTCACTGCAAAGGTTTGCATCACCTGGACACTTTGTATCATGCAGGACAGTTTGACATGGTAAAAGCCAAGTATTAACAAAATTGTTATAAAGTTGACAATAGTTGGGAGTAATCAGGGGAGGATACTGAGTGATGGATCTCTTTAATCCACAGCTTTCAGCATGACTGCTTGTAGTGCAGTGATGCAAGTATTGTGTTTGGGTAGGGAAACCTCAGTAACATAAGCACCACAGCCCCAGGAGGGCTGCAGGTGATGTAAAGATGGTTGTCCAAAGCAGCTTAGCTTGGAGGTAGTTTGAGTGATTTTGTACTGAACAGGCAGACCCAGCGAGCAATCAGGCCAGATCATAGAATCATAGAATGGTTTGGGTTGGAAGGGACCTCTGGAG
>VWZO01022441.1:427226-445132 GCA_013396975.1 Bucco capensis | reverse complement strand
CCACCAGCACCCCGAGTCCTTTTCTGCAGGGCTGCTCTCTATCATCTCATCCCCTAGCCTGTATTGATATTGGGGATTGTTCTGACCCAGGTGTAGGACCCTGCACTTGGTCTTGTTGAACCTCCTGAGGTTCACCTGGGCCCACCTCTCCAGCTTGTCCAGGTCCTTCTGGATGACATCTCATCCCTCCAACTTATCAACAGCACCCCATAGCTTGGTGTCATCTGCACACTTGCTGATGGTGCAAATGATGTCCTCTTCTGGGTTTTTCCTGGATGATCTGGATCTTAGGTTGGTTTAACTCAGCACTGCTCCATTGACTTAAGGAGAAGACTGAATTCCAGCATGTCTTACAAGCTGACGTTTTCATTCAGATTTTGAAGCGCATAGAAGCGTCAAAATTTGTACAACCTTACACTACTATTTGAATAGTCACTGTTTCAGAGAGGTCTTCTTTTAAAATACAGTCTTTGAAAAAGTTTTGATTTTTTTTTTTCCACTTTTAAAAATTTGTTTGTCAAATGCTGGGCAGAACTTGTGAATGTAGGAAAGCATCTCCTTGTGAGCAGCCATGTGGTACAGTAGCTACAAGTGTGAGGACAGAAGGGATGTAGCAGGGAGTAGAGCCACCCCTCCCCAAGTCTACAGGGAGTGAAGTGATGGTCAGTCACCTCTGAGACTGGCTTAGCATACTGACAAAACTCATCATTGGAGTGATGGCATTTCGTTCCTCCTTTATTCCTCTGTTTGATCCAAGTACTAAAAAAGGTGTTTCATATTTTTGCAGTTGACAGTACTTAAAATATTTTGGTTCCTTATAGGTCCTGACACACTCTGCTTTGGTAGTACACATGAAAGCAAACAAGGAAAGAGAAAGCACAGGCAGTTCCTGGGATGTCGTGTTTCACTGAGGTTGTAAAGGGGAAGAGGCAGCAATTTGTTGGGATTCTCACTCAGCACACACAGCCAAATTGTTGGCGAGTTTTGGAGTTAAGGGAAAATATATTTTGCCTGGGCAGGGGCAAGGGATTTCACTTTGCAGATATGCTTCTGGTTTACTGCATATATTTATTTGCTTATCCCTTGCTTAGGAGTGTTGGGTAGGTCTGCTCCCTAGGATTAAATTGTATCCCAAAACTTCCTGGCTTTGTGACAGTACAAACATTATTGGATTTAGTTCCCTTTTGCTTATCCATCTCCTGTCTTCCAAGATCCCCATTATTATTATAATACCCACAAAACTCCTGCTCTGTGATCAGAGGGTTTTTCAAGTGCCAAAGCAATCAACAAAACATACCTGGTCCTTTTAATCTCCTTTAATCCCATCATGTGGGAATATCCCAATAAATGATCATGTATCCAAAAATTCTTTCTTTGTAATGACACTTGATTTGTTGCTCACAGTTTTCATGAAACTGCCTCAGATATGAAAGAAGATGTACTGGGACCTTCTTATGACATCAATATAATAAAAGTTTGGGTTGAAAAATTATCTTATGAAATAAAATAGAATAACAAAAATCCATCATTATCTATGTTTCAGGAAAGGATTTTGTTTTGTTTAGAATTTTAGTTAGAAATGATGTATGACTACATCATAAAACACTTATATTAAAAAGATCTTCTCACCCTGAATTCAAAAATATATATTGTACTCTCTTATCATCCAGTCATTTTAGAGTGAAAGTTAAAAATGTCCATCCTGTGGTAGTAGTTGCTGGTATTATATCTTATAGCTGATATATTCTTCTAATACTTTTACTTAAAAGACCTATTACTCAGGGCTCATGAGTGTAGACATTTATTTTCCTATTAAAAATGGTAATGTTGAGGATAGTGGGTTTGTATTTACATCAGCATTTATAGTTTTCTCCTGGGCTGCTGAAAGTCAGCCCAACTCAGTCTCTGGAAGTTTGGGTCATGTCTGTGTACCTTGTTGAATGGGGGAAAATCCTTCCATGGGGTAAGTAGTAGAGAACAGGAGCTTGTGTTGTTTGCCAAGGTATGGTCTATACTTTCTGTTGGTTTTTTTTTGGTGGTGGGTTGGTTTTTTTGTGCATGTGCAGTAAACCACTTAATTTTAAAGAAAATCAGGTGTTAGTAGAATAAAGGGTGGCCCATGCCATGGTTCAAAGTCTTGAGGGCTTGAGGTGTCCAGGAGTTTTCATAAAAATCCCTGTATCAGACAATATGACAAAAAGCAGGACTCTGCAACATTCTGGTTTGATGTTTTAGAGATGAAAAGTTTCTCCTGCCTGAGGCATAAATTTGGGCTTGAATGAGAGAGCCTAACCCTAGGGTGAAGATGCTGGGACCTAGATTCCTGTTACTGGTTTGAACCATGCAGAGCACAGACTTATAACTGACTTTATCGTGTCCTAAGTGAATGCCCTCACCACTAAAAAGTGACTATTGTAAGGGGAAGAAAAGGAAAAGGGAGGTTTTTTTCTTGTGGTGGGTTTTTCATTTTGTTTCATTTTGTGTTTTTTTTTTTTCTCCTGAAGAACCTGGATCCATGCAGAACATCAGCATCTCTGAGAAAGCAAAGTTTCACAAGGATGGGGAAAAAAACCACCTTTTTCCACATATTTGATATGAGTTTTGGACTTAAGTAGTAGGAGAGTGTAAGGCAGAGTTGGATAAATCAGGCAAATCATTTTTGTGGGAAAGCAAATGCTGGCAGAGGAGGGAAGTCTGTGGAGTAACTAACCTGTACACTCCTCTCTGGCTTGCAGAACAATTTACTGAAGGGGCAGTTAAATGGTACAGATTAAGCTCATTAATAGTTCAGATAGTTGCTTGGTTTACACAGTGCTGTCCAGCAAATTATATTGATGCTTAACAGAATTATTGTCATTATTTATTTTGCTATAAGCCAGATTTATAGATATTTGTAGCTTTTGTAAGGCTCAATATAAGAAACATTAATAGCTTTACTAATTATATCACCGCTTTAGAGATATATATAGTGATAAAATTGCCAAGTAAAGTGAGCTAGTAAAACATTTTAAAGTGAGTTATTGATTGATGATCCCCTGGGTGAGTCTTAACTTTTGGATGTGAGAGTGGTGCTTCCCACCAGGGGAGAGAGGAGGAAGAACAATAGTGATATTGAACAACTGATTATTAGATCAGATTGCATAACCTGAAAAATATTGAAATCCTATAACAGCATAAACTGAGACTGAACTTATTACAGTACTACAGGATTTTTTTTCACCTTTGCTTTGTCCCCAACTCCTCCTGGAGGGTTCATCTGCACTTCTTTGTCTCTTATAGCATGCTAAAAGTGCAACTTCTTCAGAGCAGGGGCTGCATTCTTCCTCTATCTTATTATAGACATGTATAGGCCCTAGCACAGTGCAGATCAGATGAGGAATTTTGAGTCCTAACAACAATATGAGTAGCAATTTCATGGCTATTAAAAAAAAAAAGTAATATCTTTAATTAATTAACAGTGTCTGTACAGGGCTATATACAAATTAAAAGTATATATATATATATTTTTTTTACACAGCTGTCAGATGAAAAATCTATTTTCCTAACTATTGATCCTGGGTTTAAGGAGGGACATAATGAGTGAGAAAAGAGTTAATAAATGTTTAACTGTTATTGCAGGCATGAATGGAAATCCATCATTGGTTTAAATGCTGGATGAGCTCTAGATGATAATCCAAGTCAGTCTGACCATGATCAGTGCCACCGTGAAGAAACCTGCAGGGTCTTGGGAGCTGTGATCCATAGGGACTGCATGTAGTTCCATGCTTTCCTCTGTTACACAGCATTGTAAAGCCCTGAGTTTTGTTTTTCACTGAGCTTAGCAATGACATGGTTGAAACTCCCTTGGAACTAGAGGAAAGACACTCAGTCTCTAATGGCCTTTGGAGCAGGATTGTTGCCATGCTTTCTTGAAGAGAACTGCCAGTGGGAAATTTCTCCCAGGTGGGGGAATAAACCAATTTTCTTTTTTCCTTCCTTGCAATTTCTGATTAATTCTTCTTACTAACACAGTTGTGAATAGTGTATCGTGGCTATTCCTAGTAGAAAGTTGGGGCCCACCTCATCCATGGTGCCATCTCTTTGCTGTTTGATGGGATGAGCACAAGGGTGGTGGATTACATGCAAAGCTTTTGAGCAGACCACACTGAGCTTGTAAAGAAGATGGAGATCATGATCCCGAACCCACTGAAATCACCTCTTTGGACTGCTTCCTTGAAATGTGACAATGGGCCAAGCAAGTGACAGTGGAACTTGTAGTTCTCTTTGGGAAGTTGGGATGATGTGTTTTCATTGAAGGTGGGAGAGCTGAAAATTTTGGCATTGGTAGCCAGTCACACAACACCCAAATACCAGTCCTGAAGTTTCAGAAGGTCAATGACTGTCTGTATTGAGAAAGAATACAGCCCCATTTAATTATCTTGCACTAATAAGGATAAAGGTTTGACAGTTGAGTGAAATTATGTCAGGGCCAGTTGAATAATGTCAATATTTTATACCTCTATGCTTTTTTATTCCAGAAGATGGGATGTTGCATCTTTAATTAAATGTTATATGAATACATTTCAGATAGACCCAAACACAGGGCAACTGTGTTTCAGAAATGCTGTTTCTACATCTAAAAATGTATTTGAAATGTAATTTAAGAAAGAAGATAATGGGAAAAAAAAACCCTAAAATAACTCGAAACAAGCCAGAATATAGTAGCTCATCATTACACTAATATATCAAACAATATGAGCTTAGCTTAATTATCCCCTTTGAGAGTTGAGAAAACTAAGCACAACCTTCAATTTACAGCTGTTTGGTGCCGGGAACCTGAATTATTATTTAAGAAGAAGGAGGGAAAAAAAAAAAAAGTTTATTTATTGTGACCTACACTCAGTTTTTATTCATCATGGAAAATCTGTATATTCACAAATGAGGGCTATTCATCTGCAGACTGCAGCATTCTTCAGCTGTCCGGGGCTGCATCAGCCGCACTTCTTCAGCTTTTGTGTTCATCTCGAAGCCTCTTCATCCAAATTGTTCATCATCTTGATGGCGGAGCTTTATCTTGCTCTAGTGCAGCTGCATTCCCCTTATCCAAAGTGCTGAGAGATACAAGGGAGAGGGAGAGAGGGAGAGAGAGAGAGGCAGAATAGAAAAGAGAAAAAGGAATGGCCAGTGTTCATATGAGGATAATTTGTAGTTTCTCAATAATAATAAAAAAAAAGGAGGACAGGCTAATTACTGGCTTAACTAGGGCAGCCTGTGGATCCTCATGTCAAAAGGACTAGCGTAATTATTTGCCATCAAAGCACATTCATATTGTGGTACAAAAGAAGGGCCTTTCGCAAATGGATCTCACTAATAAACAGGGCTGAGAGGAGCATTATGTGTCTCCCTGGATGCAAGCGCATTAACACAGTGACATGGAGCATAACTCTCAGCCTGGAGAGGCGGGGGGAGAGGAAGAATGATAATTATCCCCCCTCCCCATCTTTCCTCTCCTTTTCCTTTGTGTTGGGCTAGCAAGCCGAATGCGACCTGCTGGAAGGCCCAAGGCAGGCTATTAGTGACCTCTGAGCATTGACAAGGTGGCTACACTCTTAAAAGCCCAGCTCTCCATGTCAGGAGGGTCACCAGAGCCTGCAAGAGGAGCTTTAAATGGTCCAGCAAACACTTCAACCTTAAAGACACCTGGAAGGTCATGACCAATTTAACGTAGATGAATCTGGCATAAAGAGGGCTCTTTGAATCCACAGACAAAAGTTTTGTGGGTTTTTTTATTCTTCTTCTTCTATTTTTCTTTTGTCTCCATGTTGTTTTTTCACAGATCTTAGCTTAAGAGATACCAGAAAAAACACTTGATTCTGGAGCCCCCGTTCTGCAATAACTGAGCAGATGTTGTGCCAGGCAGCCTCAAAGGCTTTTCATTAGGAAAAAGAAACAGTTTGGAGAGAAAGGGCATGTATATACCTTCCAGGGATGTCAGCAAGTGTTGATACGTTAATGTGTTTCAAACTCGTGTATTAATTACAAAGTGTGTGTATATATAGATAGATATGTTATATGTAAAGAGGGTTTCTTGGTTTTTGGGTTTTTTTGATACTACATCTACATAAGGCTGGCTATTCACTACTGATGCCCACTGGCAGAGGTGCCCCAGTTCCTTACTTGCCAGCCATGGAATTTATCTGTTGGGCTGGTATCTGGCACTGGCTGCTGCCACTGCAAATCATCACCAAGCAAGCTCATCACTTGCAAAGGATTAAAAGGCTTTGCAGTCAGCTTGGGAAAACTGCTGGGAAATGTTAGGCATGGTGGTTTGGTTTTCCCACCCTCCTTGCTTCCCACTGTGAAACCTCAGCATTTGGGTGCATGAGGCTGCATTGGCTGTTCAAAGTCCCAGTTGATCTGCCCAAGGAAATCCCTTCTGCCCCTCCTCATCTTCCCACTGAGTGGAGGTACAAGCTACAACACGAGCAGTCTGCATATAGTGGGGATGAGTATCTATCCCCAGCACTCCTCTGTTCTGGAGGAACTTGGAGGTTTTCAGTGTCGGGGATTTGTTGGTTTTGTTTTTAATTTATTTTCCCTATAATGTCTAGTCTTTTTAAATAACCCTACCTTCAGGTCAGTGTTCATGTCACAAATTCTGGGTTTTTTTTTAAGTAATCAGGGGTCTGTATGGGTTGCAAACTGTAAAACACCTTTGGTGGTCATTGAAACAGTAAACTGGGATTGTCCTTTCTTGTGACAGCCTTGCCTGACACTGCAAAACATGCAACATGCAGCTGGAGAGAAGAAAGGTGTCAGTATGAGTCAGGACTGCAAGGCACACAGTGACATGAATCTGTGCATGCAGCCTCATGTGACTGGGATAAAAGGATTTTGAAGCCAAACTCATCTGGGTGACAAGGGACTGAAAGCCAAAGTTGTTTCCTTTCCAGCACTCTTTTAGGTCACATCTGGGTCACGCTAGAGAGAGGAGCCCCTTTTCCTTGTCACAGCACTCGGGGACATCGCTGTCTGTGTCACATCGATGGGCAGTGGGAGCCCAGGTCTGCACATGCCTGTTAAAATCACCATTCACCCTGGAAACAGCTCACCAAGCCACTGGCCTTAGGATGAGTTGCCAAATTGTCAAACTCACACAATCAATCCTGAGTCAGATTTGAAAAATGGTGAGTTTAAAATGAATGGAGTTAAACCAGTGGCAGATCTCTTCTTGTTTCTTCTCACCTCTTTCTTGCTTGGTAACTTCAGAAGTGAATTGGATGCTTTCTCCATATTGTACTTGCAAGGAAAAAGAGCAGAAAACGTGGGCTTCAGGCAGGGGGAAATAACCCAGGAGGAGACTCCTTAGTACAGATCACAGAAGCCAGATGCAACTCATTGTAAAAGAGCAAACACTGACAATAGAGAAGTACAGATGAACTGTGCCCTCCTATCCAGGCAGGGGTTTGGGGCTTGGAAGTGTTTCTAGGATATAACTAATGTCTGAAGGGAAGTTGTAGTCAGGTAGGGGTTGGGCTCTTCTCCATGGCAGCTAGTGACAGGACAAGAGGCCATGGCTTGAAGTTGCAGCAGGGGAGAGTTAGACTGGACATTAGGAAGCACTTCCTCATGCAGAGGGTGATTGGGCTCTGGAATAGGCTGCCCAGGGAGGTGGTGGAGTCACCATCCCTGGAGGTGTTTAAAAAAAGATTGGATGTGGCACTGAGTGGCATGGTTTAGATGTTGGGTGTATAGGGTCATAGGCTGGACTTGATGATCCCGGGGGTCTTTTCCAGTCTTCGTGATTCTGTGATTCTGACCTAAAACTCCCCAAATATTCACCCATTTGGAAGCTGTACAACCCTTCATACCCGACATGTAGTGCTGGAGAGATAGGGTCCCACCGTTTCCTTGTCTCTTTAGCCCTATGATATTTTTTTCCTTTTTGCCCTTATTTCCCTAGATTTTAGAAAATTCTGCGTACAGCAAATTTTGCCTTTAGTTTACAGCAAGTTGTAAACAGGGAATTAATGGCAGAAATGGATCTACTGAGGTATGGATATACTGGAGTATAAAGAATGTAATTAATTGCATCTTAAAATAAATATCTCTACGAAAGAGATTAGGGAAGTCAGCTTTATAAATTTGTGGAGGTGGAGGGGTTTTTAATTTTTAAATTAATTCAGGTGAACTTTCCTGGTTTAGTTATATCCAGCCATGCCAAGGAGCAAGGGTTGATAGCAGCAATAAAGACAACACTATTAATATCATTACATCAGTGTGAAGAAGGTTATAGGAAAAAAACCCAAAACCAACAGAACCCAAGCCCCTCTGTTAATGGTGAGGTTTTGCCATTAACTCGCTCTTTTGCAGTATTTTTTTATACACTTATATAGTGTTTATGAACCTGGATATGTATTTCTAGTGTTGCCAAGAATAATCTGAGACAAATATAACAGTTAGGAGATTTCTTTCCTGATGAAATTGTATTGCAGCTTCTAAACCCAGAGCTGGCCTCCAGCAAGGGACTGTGTCTTCTTAAAGCAGAAGTGTGTCGTTTGAACTTTGCTATCACATAATGCTTTCAAGGTTGCTTTTCTAAAGTGACTTAATTTGTACTGCAGAACTAGCCTTGTACCCGCAAACGTGCCAAAAGCCGCAGCAAGCCAGGGCAGCAGGGCTATTACTAATTTTTTATTAAAATCCCTTAGGCACACACAGAAGGCCCAAAAGCAGCTTTAATAATAGACAACATACAGCACATTTTTCTTGTATTGCCATGTAATCAAATCTAAAGCTTCTGTTCACTTTCTTTGTTTTACCTAGAGGACCAGCTTCCAATTTAGTTGTGGCCTGCACTAAACTGATTTTTCATTGTAATTAATGCCTACTTTGGCCGCAGCCACTTATACAACTTTCCATTAGAGGTTTGCAGCCATCCGCAGAGTATTTCACCAACTTACCCTCCCGATCCTGCTACAGTTGCAATTTTTGTTAAACTGTTTTTGTTCTTTTTTTTACTTTATTATTATTTTGCAAAGAATGTTTAAATTACGAAGCCAGATAGGTTTCTTTCTCCTCTTTTTTCTTCCCCCCCACCCTCCTGCCTGCAGCACCTATTAAAGTGGTTGGGCAGGAGTCCAACTGGAAGGAAAGCCTTTGAGTGATTTCAGCAGAAAGGGCTAGTGGAACTTATTTAGGCCTGGGGTCTGCTGTGGTTAATTTTCAGTCTGTGTTTTGTGCTGTCCATTTCCTCTGAAATACTACCTGGGGTTTAAGGTTCCTCAGCACAGGATGTTAATAGGCCTCTGCAAACATTCAAAAGGCAGCGTTCCCACCACTAACCTTAAAAAGATTGTGGCACTGGGCCCAGGGTCAGATTGAATAGATGAAAAAGTATATGCTGTGCTTTTGCTCGCTCCTTGGACCTTTCCCTGTTGGCTTGCCTGACATTTTCAGTGACTTTTCTTAGTACCTTATTTTCAACGTGCTTCCTAGAAAATTCTGCTTATTACCTTCTCCTATCCCCTCAACAGCATTACTAAATTGGGAAGCACAACAATTTGTAACTCTACTTTGCCAACTTCTTGGACTTTTCCCCTGCAGCCACAAAGTGTTACTTCTCCCTGCCCTGATGAACCAGCAGAACTCCTTGATGTATAATCCATGTGCCACCACCGCTACCTGGTGCACTTGCCAGCACCATATCTGGGGCATGCTTTGCAGGTCTCCTGCATGCCTCTTGCTAAGGAGAGCATCTCTGCTGTGAGGCTAAAGCAAAGAGATAATGACCAATTATAGATGTCTCTGCTATATTGGCTCTCCTTCTCAGCACAAGAAATGCAGTCACAGGAGCTCCAGTGTAGGTGTGTGGGGTTCTGGGCTCTGGAGTCCCATCTTTTGCAATGTTCAGACTTGGGCACTGATGTTCTTGCCTTGCTGTGGCACTACAAAAAAGGTGCTGACTCAATGTGCACCCTCCTAATGTAACCTACCATTTAATTGTATCTGAAAAATTAAGTAAAACTAGTGCCAAAAGTGTCTTCTGGTCTGTGATGGCAAGCTATTGATTGTACTGTTTGAAGGTACAGGCCTGATGGACTCTGTGCTAAGGGACCAGTTGTGTTGGTATCCTTGATGTAGGTGTGGCTCCTCTTGGGAAAAGAGGCAGAAGTGTTTCAGGTGAAGCAGACAGAGAAGGATGACTAGATTAGTGGAAAGACAGAGCAGTATCTGCCCTATGTGAACTGGTGTTGTGAGGTGCCACCATGGGCATGCTGAAACTGGGATAAGCAAGGTTCATATTCTGTTGTAAGGATCTGTCCCCTTACACCTAGCAGTATGATTTCCAAGGCTACTTTCTCCGAGAGCGACCTGCAACACTGTGCACCTTTTGCATGTACAGTGGCTACAAATCCCTTGCTGTACCTGTGCCTGCCTGAGCAGCCCCTGCGGAGAAGCAACTGATATTGCTCTAAACACATTTGTGTATCTCTCCCTGACATTTGCTCTGTTAAAAGGTCAGGCTTCTGCAGCGGAAGCAAGAGCCGTCTTCCTCATTATCACATATTACTGCAAATTTCCATTTTCAGCTCCAAAGTTTCCAGTGATTTCTGCTGCTGCAGCTAGGCCAATCCAGCACAAAGCACCATCCACCAGCCTGGAAGCTCTGCCCTAAACACTACTGATGATGCTCAGGGAGACAAGCAATGACTGAAGAATATTTGGGAAAATCCAGTGTATTTCTTGCTGCAGTAAGTTCCTTGCTTACAGTGACAAGCAGGAAAAATATGTAATAAAGTTAGCTTAGAAACACAAGTCTGCAGAAAGAAAGGGCCATTCTTGCAGAGTCATTCATATTTTTCAGTCTTCTACAGAAGTACTGGTCTCAGTTTTTTTGTAATCTCTGATATTTCATAGAATGAATCATAGAATGGTTAGGGTTGGAAGGGACCTCTGGAGGTCATCTAGTCCAACCCCCCTGCAGTGGGCAGGGACATCCCCAACTAGATCAGCTTGCCCAGAGCCCTGTCAAGCCTCGCCTTGAATGCCTCCAGGGATGGGGCCTCAACCACCTCCCTGGGCAACCTGTTCCAGTGTTCCACCACCCTTATGGTGAGGAACTTCTTCCTAATGTCCAATTTAAATCTCCTCCTCTCCAGTTTAAAACCATTGCCCCTAGTACATTTCCTAGTATCATAGTATGGTGCTGGCAGAAGCAAAACCTGAGGCTAAACTTCAGTCTGTATTATTGCTCAGAGGAGGTGGATTCTGGGATCTCTAGCTTTTGAATGTCAGGAGGCCACACACAGAAGAAAAAGAGAGGATGAAAAAAAAAAAAAGCGTATTTTTCTTGTTAAACTAAGGTCTTGCTGATGGGAAGATATAGGTCCCAAAATAAAAACATGCATGACATTGGAGTTGGGCAGGTTCTTTGGGAGTCCACTTTGTAGGTTTGGCTGCTCTCTGCTTTTTATATCACCCCCCCCCCTCAACCTCAGGAGCAGTTATTTATGTGTTTTTACAAGTGAAAGGAGCTGCAAATGTTGAAGGGGTAACATCATTGTAGAGTGAGAAGATACTGTTCTTGATTTTTGCACTTATTTGGTTATGTACCAACAAACAGGCACAGGAAAATATTTGCTTGATCACTAGATGACCTGACTGGGAGATGGACAAATGTCTTGCTAGAGCTTTTCCCCATGTGTTATGTGGATGGCCACTGGCTGACTTTCCTGATTTTTCTGCTGGCTGCAAACGAGCTGTAAGGTAGCCACTCAATTCTGGCCTTGGAAGAAGAGATGATAAACTGCTGATTTAGTAATGGAAGAGTTAGGGGAGAGGAAGGACCTTACTTACTTTGGCCTTGGATATGGTTGAGACTTGAAGAGCCCTTCTACAACAACAAAGTCAAAAGAACAAACACTGCACAGCAAAGTTTTAATGTGGATTTTTTTTTTTTTCCAATAACAACCATAAAGAAAATATACTTTGGAAGCAAAATATATTTTTCACATTCTTCCCCTCAGTTTTCATCCTTAATGTGGTGGTGGCAGACCACAGAGCTACAGTTAGGGAAGGCAAATTCCATACTAGTATCTACTCTTTAGATATACAGATACTATAAGTTATAGTATAGTAATTTCTCCTCTCTAATACAGTCGGGGATTCACTGGAAAAGGAATTCCCTTTAGGAAAGACTGCCACTGAAGCTGGGTGAATCTGCAGCATGCTTTGACCATATTCCTCCCCTAATAACCCCTAATTTGTCCTTCCCTGCCAGATCTAGAGCAACAGAAACAATTGACCAGGGAAAAGTATTTCACATAATTTCCTTGCCCTTGCATTTTTGTCTTATCTAAAAACACTAGGCTCAATAAAATTTTCTATGCTTGGGAATCCCTTTCCCCAAAGCATTTGTTAGGTGCTTTGGGTACAAGGCATTGTGCTGGGTTTTTACATTAATTCATTAAAACAATAAGGACCCATTTTAATTCTTTGCCATTGAAATTGTGGCTGAAGACAGTTGTAATGTAACAAGATGATACTGACTTCCTTTATCTGTTCTCCTGTCTTGCCACACTAGGAAGTTAGTGCTAGCTTAAACCTTGGTTACCATTAATGAAAAAATCCACTATTTTTATTAAATTTCAGAATCACCTCGGCTAGCATGAAAACCAATGATATTGGATTTCTTTTTTAAAATTAACAATGTATGTACCACAGTAAAAAAGGCTGACATTTACTTAGTGCCTGGAAGCAAAGAGACTGCTAGGTGGACGGCAAGCTGCTGTGCTCCTCTCCTTCATCCTGCAGCCTGTGTATGTGGTTAGGAGTTGTGGGGTGAGGTGGCTTGGGGTGAATTGAACAGTTAGGATAAAAGCCAAGAAACACCACCACTATTTCTACCTTTCACCAGTAGGAGAACATTAGTGCTTATGGGAGGAAAATAAGATTTATTTTAGCAGCTGGCTTGGATATCTGCCAAAAAGAGAGAGCACTCACAAGTGAAGATGGAGATCTTGGTTTAAGGATGCAAGAGATGTGAGCAGGGGCTGGACAATCACCAGCTCTGATCTGTGCTGTAGTCAGGCTGGGAAAGGACCTTAAACCACTTTGAGATGTCAAAGGGATATTCACCACTGAACTGATGTAAGAAGTGGGGCTGGTGTGTAGAGGTTGCAGAGCAAGGAGCCAGCCAGCAAGATGGGAGGGGAGCTGGTATGAGATGTTACTTTAATTTGACTTAAGAGTTTTAAGGCATGTTTTTCATGGTATAAAATTATCAAGTTAGTATTTTACTTTGGGATCATTCTAAAATTCACTCTGTTCAAGAAGTTTCTACTGCACTTAGAGGAGCAAGGCCTTACTTTGTACCCGTTTGCAGGTACTGGAGAGGCTGCAGTGTCTGGTAGAGACCTGGGCAGGTAGTGTTACTTGATTAACTAACAGTCTGGGACAACCTGGAAATAAGCTTGCTCTCAAGGAGAGTCCACAGATCACCAGAAACATATTCTTGTAGGGAAGCATCCTCATTGCCTTCCTAATTCATTTCTCCTTGCTTTATCCACCAGGCATTGCTACTGGATTATTGACTATGTGATTTCTTTTCTCAGTGTGAGCCACAACAGAAAAGGCGTTACTGTATGAGACAGGGAAGTAAAGCAGGGTTGTGTGTGTTAGGCTTGTGGTAATGTTTAGTACAACTGGTACATGGCATCCTCATTTTCATTTAGGGCTTGCTCCCCACCCTGTTCTGTGACTTTGAGGATGCTCTGGATGTATAGAGCAAAGAGGGGACTGGAGACCTGCATCAAGGTCTCCCTCCATGCTTGTAAGCTTTTGATGTAGGAGACTCTTGATGTGTCTGAGGAGGGCTGTACAGTACAGAAACTGCTTGAATCTAATGGAGGGGTGTGCAACAATTAGACAATGGCAGGCAGGACAAACCCTCACTCTCTGGCTTATAAACTGATTTGCCTGGAGTTGGGAAAACTCATCCGACCTGCAAACCCACCTGGCCACTGAGCATCCAAGGAAGACCATGCAGGAAACTTATGCAAACATCTGTGTGTCCCTAGAACATCAGTAGCACAAACCTGCTCTTGGCACTAGAGTGACTGTAACTAGACTTTCTCCCCTTCCACCCCAACTCCCAAGATACTGGTCAGGAGCAGGATTTCACTGTATCATGTGTGGGTTTAAATTCCTCCCTTACACAAAGTGCTTGTGAGAAGGTCCTGCACATTTCTCCTGTTACCTATCTCAGCTGTTTCCAGTCTTGTTTTCATTTGCTCCTGGCTTTGAGCTCCTGCACGTGCTAAGCACAATGCAAGTATGTCTCAGTAAAGAATGAGATATCCATGTAAAGGAGGCTCTATAAGTATATACCATTGGCTGATCTATTCTGATAAGCAGTTGGGAATTTTAAATAGCCTAAAGGAAGCTAACCATTGTCCTATGCTGCCATAGTAATAAATAAGAAATGCCTATTTTTGAAAGGCTTTTACTCTTAGAAGAGAAAAAGATATAATAGCTTTTTTTAATGTCACATAATTTATTCTGACAAACAGATGTATTTTGTTGTTGCCATTATCATTTGATGAAAAAATTTAAAGGTGGTACAAGGTGGTGCATTTTCAAGTATAATGTATACAGTACATCTAGCAGTTAACAAAATTTGGATGTGCAGCATAGAATGGTCATTATTTTTGCTGAAAAAAATAAAGGCACTAATTACTTACAGACAAGATACTTAGCACAAACAGATAAGCTTCAAAATGAAAAATTCTCGGTTTATGATAATTATGTTCTCTGCTTTGTTTTCAGAGACTGATAATTTGAGGCTTTAAAATCACCAGGAAGCCATTAATTGGAATTCTTCAATAAAAAATAAATTACATAGAAGTTCATGATGAGTTGTAAAAACACAGAGACTGTATTATGCAGTGAGCGACATTGCTCTACTATTTATAGACATGCACAGCTATGTAACAGCAAAACTGTAAAGAATTTGAGATGTGCAGATAGCAATTATTCACAGATCCCAATGATCTGCAGATATTTCAAATAACTGCTTTTAGCAGATCAGCTATCCAATAAAAGCAGGGCTTTATTTCCAAGCAGCACTCTTCTAACATGTTGCTTCTTGTTTTTGACATCTTATGTGACATTATTCTCCTAGAGCTGATTCTAATGAGAAGCCATGGAAATCCATGTATCAGAGCAGACACTTCACTCCATGTGCATGCTTATTGAAAGGAGATGAGGGGATTTCACTTATGAGGGCTCCTTCCTCCTAGATCAGGTTTAGATCCTGAAATCCATGGCAGCAGACCAAAAGAAAGTGTTTGATTTCTCTTTATTTCCCCATTTTTCTGCTTTACCCCTGTTCTCTGATTTCACCTGGGGCAAAATCCTCAGTGGCTGATCCCATGAAACCTGGGAGAGTAGGTTCAAGGACTAAGGATCTACACAATGCCACTGATCAGAAAATTTTTCAAGTCATGAAGGACCTGGACTGAACCATTGTTGGAGCTATGCGAGCAGTTTAGGGGGATTTAGGAGACCTGCTACAGGGAGATTCCAGCCACCCACACCCCCTAAATATCTGCTGCTGTCCTTTAAACACATGATGCAACAGTGGGGTAGAACCACCACGCTTCAGCAGCTTTCCAACAAGAGCAAATCTCAAGAGGGTTGTAGATGCAGAGAAGCATTTTGCTTTATTCAACTTTTCTGCAGCATTTCTCCAGTATGTGGGTGAGTCCCACAAGGAGAGCGGTCTTTCCCCTTTTCCCAGAGAGAACTACCACCTCTTTGCTATTGCTCTGGATCCAGGCCAGAGACTAAACAGAGCCACTAATGGGCCTCAGTTAATTGTCTGACTCAGAGGGTATAAAATACTGTTATACTCCAGCTATGCTATTTTCATGACCACTGACACCCCAGGCTCCTGCAATGAGCTCTTTAGATAAAGTAATAAAAGTGATCATAGGGATCCTTGACACATGCCACCTAGCAGAGGAAACAGAGCAGATTTCAGCTCATTCATCAGTGAGCTCAAGGGGATGCACAAAAGAGTGAAGTGGCCTTGGTAGAGTTTGGTCTAAAGTTACACTTCAAGAAGATGGAGGAAGTATTTCCCAAGGACCTGATCAAAGGCTCTCTCTCTCCAATGCCAGTTTAATGCCATCATATGCAGGTAGCATTTAAGGGCTTTATGTGGCTCTCAGGCAAGGGCAAACCAAATGTAATCAATCAAGGCAAGTTAATTCTCACAATATCAGAAAGCATGGGGTTGCAAACCATCTTGTTTAATATTTTGTGGCTAAAATTAATCACAGGTATCATCTGGTTGATTTTCCTCCTCCTTCTGTTTGTTTAAATCTGAATTAGTGTGATTGCAGGGAAGGCAGGACAATACAAGTCTAGGGAGAGAAGGATAATGTGAAACAGTAGCAGTGAGTCTGCAGGGAGATCGCTACGGTGTCAAGACAAAATAATATAGTATCAGGAGACAAAGCCATACAAAAAACCATATTGGGTCCCTGCTGGCACTTGAGGAATATCGTAATGTATTGTAATTCTTGGAGAATAAAACCTACTATACATCATCTGAAATCAATTGATAAGAGATCTTGGAGAGATTAAAAACTGTTCCCTCCCATTCATTAGTAAGGGTGGCTTCTGTCCAAAGCTGTTTGTTGGTGTGGGCCAACTATGATAAAGTCTCTCTTACCCACCAAAAAGAAGCACTCCTTAATGAGCTATCATCTTGTATACATTTTATTTTCCAAATTGCTACAGTGGATATACAGAGTTTGCCAGAAATGACAGTGCTGCTCAGAGGCAGGCTACCCTAAGAGATATTTTAGAGTTTTTTTGTGGGGTTTTTTGTAGGTTCATAGAATGTTTTGATGTCAAACCAATTCCATGATTCCATTATCCAATGATTAACATTGAAATAATAAATTACTAACTTTTGTTTGCATGTGTTATAATACTTCTTGCAAGAAAGTATTCATTCATGGTTAATATGAGGCTTCTAAGAATTTGTGGGATGTAATTCCAGTGACTGAGCACTTGCAGATCCTATTTACTCATAAGGCAGTTACTGATGTTCAGCATCTTTGAATATCAGGGTATTTCTTTGCAGGAAAATCTACTTCCCAATAGGATTCTTCCACCAGTGCTCCATGGCTCAGATGTGCTCTCTTTCTCCATTTGTGGCTTAGCCTTAGAAATGTTCTTCTACACTCCCTGTCCTTCTTTGGGAGGGTAGAGACCAGGATGTTGCACACAGCAGCTCCCAGATGAGTTAACAAGAACATATGGAGCCACCTTTGCTTTCCTCCTGTATCCCTGAAGTTTGCAGCTCAGCGCTGAGCCACTTCTTGGTACTGAAAATGTCTCATGTGTCCCATCCCATCACAAATCCCACAGCTCTTAAAAAGCATTGGTGACATTTATCCCATGTGTCTAAATTATTCTCAGTCAAGCGGTGCTTGAGCCAATGACAGTGATGCTGTAAAAGGTCACTTGATGGACCTCGGTCCACTCTTTTATTTACTGTAGTTTATTTGGCTTGCAATGGAAACAGGACATGCTTAGTATGTTGGCCATGTCACAGGCAGCCAAGCTCTAGTCCCTAGCACCTCCTCAGATTAGAGAATTTATAGGAGTCATTAGAAGAAATGGAGGGAGTTTAGCATATTTTTTGGTATGTCAGAATTTCAAAGGATTTTTGAAATTTAATGAACTCATTTAATAGGCATAATTGTCTTGAGTACATGTGAGAAAACTTCTGAAATAGCAGAATTAGGCATGCTCCATTTTGTAGCCTTTCAATGACCTCCAGCAAACGTGTGACCCAGATATGAGAGCCTCCTGTCCACTTGCATAAACATGATGTTTTAAAAAGGCGG